>JAPMLY010000701.1:115000-179128 GCA_026401115.1 Tetraselmis chui
CAGAGGAATAACCTCGATGACATCGGCAGGGTCCGGATCAACACCACGGTCGCAGCATGCGGTGAGGAGAAGTGGGGGGGTGACAGCAACATGCGCGACGTAATCGGCATGATGCGCCGGAGGCACTCTCTCACGGGGAGGACGCATGGGGATGAGCGATTCAGCGGGTGAGGCTGAGGAGGGAACATGCGCGCTAGGCCAGGGGTCGAGCGCATGCATGGGGTTAAGGCATTTGCCAAACCCGGAGACATCCTCCTGGAAGACGACGTGCACGGAGGTGGTAATGCGCCGAGTTGCAGGATTGTAAATTCTGTAACCAAGAGAGTTGGGCGGATACTCAACGAAAATACCACGAAAAGATTTCGGATCCAGTTTTTTGCGTTGGGCATCTGGGACTTTAGCAAATGCCGCACAACCAAACACTCGGAACCCCGAAGCGTCTGGGGAAGCGAATGTGAGGAGAGTGAGGGGAACCCCACCGCAGGTGCCAACTGCACGACTGAAAGTGCGGTTGCGGAGGTGGACAACGGTGCTCATGGCGCAGGACCACATGGACGTGGGCACGGACATGGTGTGCATGCTCGCAGCAGCGCACGCATAGGGGGCTGAGAATTGAGTGCCAACACCCAGTTTGGCACATATGGACTGTGTCTCAGCAGCTTCAAACACTGTGTCGGAGTCAAACTTCAGCACAGGGGCAAATGCCGTGGTTTGTGCATGATGTTTGGCGTGGATGTGTTTGATTTCCAGTAGGATCGACTCGAGCAGAGCGCATGATTCGTCCTTATTTTTCATGAACCGAACCCACATAAAGTGAGTGTGGTGATCAATGACAAGGATGCAATAGCGCAGGCCATGTGGTGAGGGGATGCTGACTGGGCCCCACAGGTCACATGACAGTTGCATGAGAGGTGATGCAGGTTTGTCACACGGCGATCTGTTTTTGACTGCGGACTGAGCTTTGTGAAGCAGACACGAATCACATGAAATATGTCTTACACCGGAACCAAGGTGAGGGGCAGTCTCAACACCATTGGCATGCTGGGCCTCAAGGCCTTGCATGTGGAGGTGGCCGAGACGATTATGCCACAGAGTGGCAGTAGTGGGAGACGCAAGGGCAAGGGGGGGGGGGCTGTCTAAGCGAGCAACATGTGGATCCGTCTCAGATGGGGACGCGTCCAGAAGGGAAAGTACGTAGAGACCGTTGCCGCTAGGCTTCAGGACTCCCATTCCTGTAGGAACGATTAACAGGCCAATGTCAGTGTCATTAGGAAAAGAGATTTCGCATCCGCAGTGTTTCTGCAGCCAGCTGACACTGAGTAGTCTGCAAATGCTCTGTGATGACCGTGTGATAAGGTCAGGTGTGAACAGTGTGTGGATAACCCGCGTGATAACAGCCCCGGATTGTAATTGGATGTGAAGTCGAACAGTGCCACTGCCCCGAATGATAACACCAACTCCGCCAACATTGGATGTGTGAGTGGCGGGTGTGAAGGTGATAAAATCACCACGGTGGGCAGAGAGGTTGATAGAACACGCAGAGTCAACCACCCAGCATTGGGACATGGAGGATCCGGCAGGACGGGGGAGGCTCAGAAGGGCAACTGGACATATAGGGGAACGCACAAGATAGTCGGAAAGCGGGTCGGACTCGTCCACCTCCGCCACAGTGTCCACTGTCACAGGGGTGTCATCAGACACCTCACTCATGTGAGCAGTTGGGGCCTTCACGCGGTTGAAGTGCTCATGGAGAGTCTTGATCTTGTAGCGCTGCCATTTAATGATTTGCGCGTCAGTGGCCTTGCAGTTAGACCCGCGGTGGTCGGGGTCACCGCAGCAACCACACTTCTCAGCGAAAGAGTAGTTGACCCGCTTGTCCAAAGGGGTGCGACCACTTGGCGGGGGGTGAGAACGTCCGTGTGAAGGTCCAACAAGGAAGGCAGTCGCAGGAGCGGGAGCGGGGAAAGGGACAGGCGGTTCACCGACAGGGTCGTCGAGGTGATCCGCATGTCGCAGAAGATGCTCCGTCAGCGCGCCGGCAGGGATATAGAGGCGAAGGTTGTGTGCATTCAGGGTCGTGCGAGGGGGCAATGTGCGGATGCGCGGCGGGAGGTCGTGCGGGACTTGATGCGGTATATGCGTAGGAGGTGATGCAGCCATTGGACAGTATGCGTATGGAGTTGTGCAAGAATGCGAGATGTGTCGAGATGTGCTTTGGAGACGAGTTTATCTGGAGGGTCGGTGCGGGCGGTGAGAAGGGAGGTGAGACTCGTGATGGTGGAGGAGTGCGGTGTACCTGTGCGGCTCATGACTATGGGGAGGATGTCGACCACTGTGCCTGGCCAGTGGTTTCTGATGGCGTTCGCAAGGGGTGTGTATTTGTCACGTATGAGGTCGGCTGTGTGGGAGAGGTTGTTGTCTGTGCAGTACTTCCATTCCCCTATCTGAATCTTTTTTATGGACGCGTAGCGACGGCGACCGTTGGAGTGACCAACGAATCGGGGTTCGAGGATGCGGATGAAGTCAGGTTTGTGTGCAGGGGGACGAAGCAGGGGGGGGAGAATCTCAGGGGGGAGGACGGCGGGGCATGAGGTTAGGGAGTCAGGCGAGAGACCTTCGTCAGCAGCAACAAGTCGGGTGGGCATGTGGGTGGGGTGAGGTGGGTGGCAGTCAAGTGGAGTGAGGGCAGGGGTGGGGGAAGCAAACGATTTTATGGGTTTGTTACCGAAGTCTGCGGTGATGGTTTCCCAACGTCCTCCGTTGTGGCGTTCCAGTAGGGAGAGTAGGAGTTGCAGAGCGCTGTTGTGTCGGTCCTGTCTTAGACCAGACATAGAGGGGCAGTTACCGGCCATGTGGCCGTTGCTGGTGAATTGACCACATAGGGGGCAGCGCAGGGTGGGGTTGTGAGTAAGTAGGCGGGTGTTGTGGACGCCCCACATGAATTCTTGTTTGTGTGTGAACTGGATATTTGTGAGGGTTGAGTGTTTTTTGTGGTAAGAAAAATCGGCGCCGTCCTTCGCGGCGCGGGCGAGGAGGGCTCCGTGTTTGGTTGTTTGCGAGAGAGGAGTGTGTGTGTGTTTTGTGCTGTAGGTGTGTGCGTCGGATTTGAGGTTGGTGTATCTGTAGGGTATGGGGTCCCCTAGGGTTTGTGGGAGGAGGGTGTATGGCCATGTCCAGTGGCCTATTGTGACTTCAGAACCTGTGGTGTATAAAGTGTCGGGTGGGTGACCATCCGCGACTTGGTTTGCGAGTGTGTCTGCGAGGTCGTTGCCTAGGGAATGGTTGTGGGCTTTGATTTTGCCGAGGTGTGTACGGATGCCTGCTTCGCAGCGGGTTTTAAGGGTGTGTGTGATAGATGAGAGGGTGTCGCGATGAATGTTGTGGCGGTAAGCGGAAGGGCAGTTTAAGTAGCCTTGTATGAGGCGGAGGGAGCACGCACTGTCTGTGAGGAGGTGGGTGCGGCCAAATTGGAGGCCTACATCTATGCCAGCTAATTCAGCCCGATTTATTGTATGGGAGGGAGGGGTAGAGGTCACCAGGATTTTGACTTTGGTGTCCGAGGCGGGGTGGGTAGCTGCTGCTCCGAGGGGGGTCGAGCTGCCTTTTTTCGAGCCGTCTGTGTATACAAAGTCCTGCCAGTTCCAAGCAAGGGTGCCTCTGGTGGGGGGGTACGTTAGATGTACGCGGTCTGGGAGGGGGTATGTGAGGGGGTGAGTTGGGTTTGGGGGGCGGTGGTATATACCTGCTGAGTGGGGTGAGTAGGTGACAATGAGGTGTGGAGGAGGGGGGGTGATGATGGGGTTGGGGAGGTGAGTGTCGTAGATAGATTCGAGAGTGTTGTGAAGTGCGGTCATGGCTGTGGGTGATGGGAGGGTGGAGAGTGCGAGGGGGTTGGCGACGAGGTATATGTCGACCATCCATCGTGTGCCGAATGGGGTGGGGGTGGGGTTGCCAGTGTGTTGGTCGGGGGGTAGGAATGTGTTTGCGTCATTGGGGAGGGTGTAAAGGTGGTGGGTGTATGGGGAGTTGATGTATTTGGAGTGGCGATAGGGTGTGTGTTCCCATCGGGGGAGGATGAGGATGGTTGCGCTGGGTGTGTGAGGGGCTGTGAGGTGTGCGCTGGTGATTGCGTGTTCCATGGCTCGTCTCATGCATTCGTGGTCGTATTCGGGGTTGGCTATGCTGGTGCCTTGCCAGGTGTGCGGGGCATTGCTACCGCTGGATGAGAAGACTATATCTTCGGGATAGAGGGAGTGGTATGTGTGGGAGTGAAGGGATTTATTGAGGGGGTCGGAGTAGAGTTCTGTCTGGATGCGGAATGTGTGACGGAGGGCTGTGAGGAGGTCTTCTCTAGTGGCCCATCTATTTCGGGTGGTGGTGGCGGGTGTGGGTGAGTGGATTTCTGAGCGGGAACCTAGACGGGTGAGGAGGTGATAGACCTCCTCTTCGAACGTATGCTGCGAGAGGTCGGGGCGAAAGAGTTGGTAGAGGTGGCGGACGCGGGGGCCGTTAAGGGTGGTGACCGCGCGGCCGTCGGGAGTGCAGAGTATGGTGGTGTCGTGGAGTGATGGGTGTGCGTGGATAGCGAATTTACCGGTAGGGAGCATGTCGAGGTCGGGGTTGATGGGGTCATGGTTGAATGTGATAAGTGGGTGTGACCACGGAGGGGGTCCGGGTTTTGGCAAAATGGGTGCGGTGGAGGGGACATAGCCGGAGTTAAATGCGGTAAGGGCGGTGGGGCCGGAGGGGGTCTCACTGATGGTGTCGTGGAGTTGTAGGCACGGGGCCCACTGCACTTCGTGGAGGCGGGTAAGGTCGTGTCGTTGGCCGCGAGCGCACCACTCGCACTGCCATGTGGTGGGTCCTTGAGCTGGGCGACATTGGGAGTGTATGGCATAGTGCGGGCATGTGCAGCAGGTGGAGGAGGGTTCTGTGTGCAGGGGGTCATGACAGATGGAGCATGTGGTGGGGGAGGGGGAGGGGAGGCATACCGATGTGGGAGTGGAGGAGATGAGGCGGAAGCCGTCGTCGAGTTGTAGCTGAATGTCCCATTCCGTGAGGTGTTCCGGGGCCCATTCGACCATGTACTGCGTTTGGCCGTATTCTGTGTCTTTGTGTTTGGAGATGATGCGTGTTACGTCGCAGGGGGGGTAGTGGTGGTCGGAGGGGGTGAGGTATTCTGTGTCTAAGTGTGTGGTGGGTGCGGTGGGGGTGGAGTGAGTGGTGTGGGAGGTGCAGATGCCGGATTGGAGGGTGGGGGGTGAACGGGGGAGGTGAGGGGAGAGGAGGGGGATCCACGAGGGATGTATAGTGGTGGGGGGGGATGCTTGGTTGGTATTGAGGCTTGTGATGGGGAGGCGGTTGTGTATAGTATCGAGGGGTTCGGTGAGGATTGCTGCGAGGAGGCGGATGGGAACTGAGAGGGGGGTGGTGGACCCCGTGAGTGTGGTGATGGATTTGCATGATTTGAGGATGAATGAGGATGAGGTGGCTCTGAGGAGGACTTGTGGCCATGTGGTAATGTTGTTTTTCCAGAGGGGGGTGAGGCGGGGTAGGAGGGAGGCGTGTGTTTTGCGGGGGGAGAAATCGCAGTAGGCTTGTTTGTATGTGTGAGGGTCGGTGATGTGTGTGGCTTTGTCCCGGAGTGAGGTGAGGAGGGCGTTGTCTTGAGTGGTGAAGTGGGCACGGATTGTGGAGGCGATAGGGTTGGTGAGGGAGAGTGGGGGAATGTTGTGGAATAGGGTGCCCGCGTCGCGTTGAGCTCGGACTAAGCATTTTAGTGTGGGTGGAGTGTAACAGGTTGACATGATGGATTCTGAGGGCCAGTGGGAATACGTTGTGGATAGGGTGCGTATGTGTGCGCGGGCCATGTGGCCTCTATAGCCTGAGGCATTCATGATTTTATGTAAGTGGCATACTGTGAGTTGTGCGGCGTGGGCTTTGAGGGAGGGGAGGCCGTATCCTAGGTCTGATGTGGGGCGGTGAAGGGCGGTGCGGGGGAGGTTACGTACCGAGGAGACGGCGGAGCGGAGAGCGCGGCAGATTTGTCCTTCGAGAGTGTCGAGTTGGGAGTCCGTGAAGAGGCCGAGCTGGAGGGTAAAATGTTTTCCGATGAGGAGGCCACGGATGACTCTGATTCTGCGGGATTGAGTTAGTGGGGAGGTGGAAAGGGCGGTGATGAGGGATGCAGTGGTACGTTTGAGTTCGTGCCAATGTCTGGTGAAGGTGAGGGAGGTGTTTAGTTCTACCCCTAGGACGCGGTATGTGTCCCTGGGGCCAATGGAGGGGATGGGGGCCGGGGTGGAGTTTAGGGAGATGAACTGTGTTTGCAGGCGGGATGCGAGGAGGGTAGTGTTGGCGCGGGTGAGGGCGTTGCCTGTACGCCAGAGGGCGCCGGTGATGCAGCATTTGCGGATGTTGACCGTCATACCGGTGTAGGCGCTGAAGAGGGAGAGTTTTCTGAGCTGGATGGTCATGTTGGGGGTCGAGCCCGTAGCGAGGCTGAGGTCGTCGGCGAAGCCGTGTCCTGGGTATGTGGCTGTGGGTTCTGTGGGGTCAACGTTAGTGGTGGGGGGGCCTGGGCGGTAGCCCCGGCTTCCCACCGTGAGCCAGCGAAGGAACGGTTCAAGGAAGAGGGTGAATAGGAAGGGGGAGAGGGTGTCGCCCTGGAGGGTTCCTCGATTGATGTCGATGGAAGGGGTGGGGCCGTGAGGAGTGATATATGATGTGGTTGAGACCCCGTATAGTTGTTCGCATGTATCGACAAAGGTGGGAGGCATACCGAGTTGACGCATGTGTTTGAACATGATTCGGTGGTCCGCGGCGTTGAAGGCGCCTTTGAAGTCCGCGTACATGACGTAGATGTCTTTGCTGTGGAGTTTCGCGTCCTCCATCGTCATAATGAGGGAGGAGAGGGCGTCGTGGATACTGCGGTGTTGTCGGAATCCGTCTTGTTGGTCGCTGAGAATGCCATGGGTTTCGGCGTACTTCGAGCCTGCATCTTTGATTAGTGCTGTCCATAGTTTAAGGAGGTTGTTCATGAGGGCGATAGGGCGGTAGTTATCGAGGAGGGAGGGGTCGCCTTTTTTATGTAGGAGGCATGTTGTGCTGTGGCACCAATCAGGAGGAGTGTAGGATTTGTGTGCTAGGAGGGAGAGGAGAGAGAAGAGGGCGGAGCGGGTCGCCGGGGGTAGGAATTTGATTATTTCATTGGGGATACCGTCGGGGCCGGGGGCTTTGCCGGTGCCTAGGGAGTTGAGGGTTTTATCGAAAGTGTCGCGGGTAATCATGTCGGCAAGGGTGAGAGAGGGGTCTCCGCGGGGTTCGATGGTAAAGTTGTCGGGGTTGTTAGGGAGTTCCCATGGGGGGGTGGGTAGTTCGGGTGGGGTGGCGCAGCCGAGTTCGCTAGCGAAGTGAGAGTGTACCGCGTCGATGACGGCGGAGGGAGAGGATGCGGTGGTTTTATCGGGTTTGGTAATGCGGTGGAGGGTGGAGGTGGTGCCGGCGGGGGGTAGGAGGCCGCTTTTAATTTTCAATCGGCGGTGGGAGAGTTTGGGGCAGGTGTCGTAGGCCACATTGGCTCGAGTTTTTATTTTCTTTATTTTATTCGTGGTGGTGTCGTGAAGGAGCTGGCGGATGCGTGCTTGGCACTGTTGTTTGATGGCGTCAGGGGAGAGATATTCCGTTGTGTTTAATAGGGCTTGGGCGATGGGAAGGGGGCCGTTGTTTTTGCTGCATTTACGGAGTTTGAGTATTTGAGTGCGTGTTTTATTTGTGAGCCAAGTGGGGTCAAGGGACGCTTGGGGTGGGCGGGGTTTTTTGTCGGGGAGGAGGGGCCAAACTGTGGCTGCGTGGTCCATGTGTTGGGAGAGGAGTGTGGTGAATTGTGAGGCGAGGGTGTCGAGGGTGTCGGGGGTGGCCGAGGTGTATGAGGTGTTGAGAATTTCTGCGTGGAGGGTTGCCGTTTGGTTGATGAGGTCGGGGGTGCTGGATTGGTATACTTTTATGTGGTCGGGTGTGAGGGGAAGGCGAAAGGTGAGTTTGCGCGTCGTGTGTTGTGTGTGGGGGTGGGTATGGGGAGGGGGGGGGTGTGCCATGAGTGAGAAAGGGGCGGGAATGACGAGGTGGATTGCAGAGTGATCAGTAAAGTGGGAGGGGGAGGGGAATATCGAGCAAGAGGATGGTGGGAGGGTGATAGGTGAAGGAGGCGTGGTGAGCCAGTGGTCAAGGCAGCCCCCGCTGCGGGGGAAGGTAGGGATGGGGTCGTGGAGGGGGTGGAGGTGGGATTTGAGTAAGGAGGTGAGGGCTGGTCGATTGGAAGTCCCCTCCCCAGAGGGTGCGGTGTTGCGGGTGGTCGTCCGCTAGTCGGAGGCCCCAAGCTGCAACTTCTGCGTAGAGGCGGGTCAGTTGTGTGTTGTAGAGCTGGGGCATATAAGTACCTATAAGGAGGTAAGGGGTGCCTGAGTGGGGGACGATTTTTAGTCCGGCGATATGGGGGATGAGGTGGGGGGGCGGGGTTAGGACAGTGGCAGACTGGAATGAGGCTCGGCGGACCGCGAAGAGAACGCCTGCGTTGGGTAGGGGCACAGTTGAGTAGCAGGGTCGGGAGCTTTTGAGGTGGTATTGGGGGAGGGCTATGCGCCAGCGGGACTTGTGGGTGTCGTGGTTGGTTTCGGTGAGGATTAAGACGTCCGGTTGGTGGGAGGTGGAGAGGTGTTCAACATCCATAATGGAGGTGTGTAGGCCGCGGGTGTTGAGGGTGAGAGGGAGGGGGTGGTGCTGGGGGGGGCGACTGGGGGGTTCTCGACGGGGGGGGGTCTGGGAGGTGGGTGGAGGGGGGGAGGAGAGGGGGGATGTAGTGGGTGGTGTGTGTGGATAGGTTGAACGGAGAAGGTGGGGGTGGGGGAGTTGCAGGGGGGTTCTGGGGGGGGTCGTTCTGTGGGTGGGGTTGCGAGGAGAGGTGGGGGGCGAGGAGGGTGGGGGGGGGGAGGGGTGGGTAGGGGGAGGGAGTGTAGGGCGCCGATGGGAGGGGGGGGGGGAGGAGTTCCAGGCCGAGAGGAGGTTGAGAGAGCGGGCGAGGAGGTCGGAAGGAGGGGAGTAATGTAAAGAGTCTATCCATGTAGCAGAGGAGTGAGTAAAGCCGCGATTCGTATTAGATGAAGATTCTTTATTCTGTATCTTCCCCCGAGAATAATGCGTTTATACCCGATTCGTATTAACAAGATGGGAAGAAAAATCTTCGATCTTGCTTTTTTCCATCTCAGATACTGGCAAGATTCCGGAATCTCGGTTTGGAATCTTGCCATATGGATTATTCTGCTTAGGCCGAATATTACCCGCATCATGTACAGAAAATATCCGTGCGGGCGGGAGACTCAAAATGCCTTCTATCGCTGAACCAGCCACCGAGCGAGTACATGTGGCGGCTGATCTCTTCATTGTAATGGAAGTCCTCTTCTACCCTCAAGCAACCCAAGTCCTTTGAGCACGCGGCGGTAGAAAGAGGTGCAATATGGACGTTGGCGGAGAGCGAGCGAGCGTCTCCTCGGAGGGTGTTGGTATGTCGTCGTTGCCCCATCATCCCTGTCCCACCCGCGCCTTCCGTAGTTCTCGGAGGAAACGTTCTTGCATCTATCCATATCACTTCCCACCTTTCATGTCTCACTTCGTTAGACATTTGCGCGCAGGTTCGGGATCCCTTGGGGGGACTTCTAACGATCCGCGGTGCCCGTGGAACTGGAAGGTTTGCGAGGCGGTATGCGCGGTGGGCGCGGCACTTGCGGCATCGGAGGATTGGGGCGAACAAGAATCCGCCGACCTGTGGCGTCACGCCGCAAAGGAGTACAAAGCCCGCGCCAACGCGATGTCCGCTGCTGGAAAATGGCCTGTAAATGGTAGTGCGGATCATCCCGTCCTCGCCGAAAGCATTAAGTGGCGCTGCGAGACCAAGCCGAACGGAAAGGTAATATGGGATCGTTGGCTAGAGATCAAGAGGGAGGTTGGCAGTGTTTTACTACCTTTGCTGAAAAATCAGCTTGCAAAACAACAACCAAAGGGTGAGGAGGGGGGCGAACAATCTACAAATCTCTACAGTGGAACCAATTGGGAGGAGGTTACTGAGCAAGTACGAGTGGAATACTACAAGAAGAAGAGCAAGAGTAAGAGCCCAGGACAACCGCCAAAGGGCTGGAACACTCCAGCATTTGCAGACTTCATTGAGTACGGACCCCCAGCTATTGCAAATGAGGGAGCATGTATCGCCGCGTTCCAATTGACTGCCTGTGCTAGAAAGCGTGGACAACACAATCCTGCATTGGGCAGGAACTCTGTGCGGAGGACTGCCAAGAAACTAAAGAGCGAGGAGGCAAGAGAAGATGGCATGCAGCATGAAAATGGCAATGGCAAAAGTCCCGTCTCTGGTATGATCCCACAATCCCCAAAAGCCATCAGCCCTATAAGCAAACAAATAGTGGAAGAATTGAGGGGCGTTCGTGCTAGTGTGGATGCTTTCAACCACCGCCAGAATATTCTAGCTGCCTTGCCGTTTGTCACTGATGCAGCACAAAAGGAGGAACTTGTTGCACAATTGATCAATTCAGCTACACCAAAGTCAATCCAACCATGTAGCTCTATGTCCAACAAAACTAGTGGAAATCCTGCCACACCTTGTGAAGGTAGTATTGACGACATGTAAGAAGCATTGGAATTGTAAAGACTGTTATTGCTTCCAAAAACCTATTTTTGTTTACGCATTACATTGATGCATAGTAGGAAAACCAACGGGGGCGAGCAGGTGCATTGGGGGCGTACCAAAAAACTGTTGCTGTTTCATCATTACATAGATGCATAGTAGGAAAACATGAGTGGGCGAGCAGGTGCATACATGGCAATCAAAAAAACTGCTGCTGTTTCACCATTGCATTGATGCACAACAGGAAAACCAGCAGGTGCACTGGGGGCATTCAAAAAAGCTGTTGCTGTTTCATCATTACATTGATGCAAAGCAGGAAAATAAACGGGGGCGAGCAGGTGCGGTGGGGGCATTCAAAAAAGCTGCTGCTGTTTCAGCATTGCATTTATGCACAACAGGAAAACAAACCGGGGCGAGCATGTGCATTGGGGGCATTCAAAAAACTGTTGCTGCTTCAGCATTACATTGATGCATAGCAGGAAAACAAACGGGGGCGAGCAGGTGCGGTGGGGGCATTCAAAGAAGCTGTTTTTGTTTCAGCATTGCATTTATGCACAACAGGAAAACAAACCGGGGCGAGCATGTGCATTGGGGGCATTCAAAAAACTGTTGCTGTTTCAGCATTGCATTTATGCATAGCAGGAAAACCAACGGGGGCGAGCAGGTGCATTGGGGGCGTACAAAAAAGCTGTTGCTGTTTCAGCATTACATTGATGCATAGCAGGAAAACACAAGTGGGCGAGCAGGTGCAGACAGGGCATTCAAAAAAGCTGTTGCTGTTTCACCATTGCATTGATGCATAGCAGGAAAACACAAGTGGGCGAGCAGGTGCAGACAGGGCATTCAAAAAAGCTGTTGCTGTTTCACCATTGCATTGATGCATAGCAGGAAAACACAAGTGGGCGAGCAAGTGCAGACATGGCATTCAAAAAAGCTGTTGCTGTTTCACCATTGCATTGATGCATAGCAGGAAAACAAACGGGGGGGAGCAGGTGCATTGGGGGCGTACCAAAAAACTGTTGCTGTGCAGTCAATGCACCGCAAAATCGAAGACAAAATTGGGTATGCATTACTTGTTTCCATTACATTGACGTTTCACGTTCAGTCACTGTGCGTAGCCATAGAGCCTTCCGCGTAAAACAAATATTCCTTTCCTTTGTAAAGGAATATTTGTTGCTGAGGGCAACAGTCCCAAGCAACATGAACTCCGTCCATGCTACCAACGCATCCCGGAAATCCCAATAGGTGGTATATATTTTGGATTACTTCAACTTCTTCTTTCTCCTTGGGGATGCTGACCCATTTATCGAAGTGAGTATCTACGAGCCACTTAATCCAATTGTGATAGAATCGGGACAACACAGGCTCGCTTATACCGCTCTCCACCTCCAAGGACTTGAATGAAGCGCCTGTGGCAAGGAACCGCAACGCTGCTAAAATCTTGAGTGGAAGAGGATGTGGCTTTGGCCCCTTCACTCCTTTAATATCATGGTCCTTGAACATGCCGCTGTTCCTCGTCATCTCCACTAGCTCATTGAACAACGGAAAAGGAATACGGAATTGTCGCGTAAATTCGCGGTAGAGGACGCTCGTTGGATGGTCTTTCCACTCACTCGCCTCATTTAAAAAGGATACCTCGTATGCGCATGGTCTTGACGGCGACCGAAGGCGCCACGCGTGTAGGCCATTCAGCCAAGGTCGGCGCGGTGTCCCCTTACGTTTGTGTGAACGGGTCCCCGATCCTATACGCATACGGCCATGAACTTCTGTCCCGCCATGATGAGGAACCTTGCCTGAACGCCTCCGACGTCTGAAAAGTCTAGCAGCAAGCGCGCTCACCAACGCAAGAAGTTGACCGAGTTGTATGCTTGCTTCCAACTCGGCGAGGTCGCCGACGTTGCTTGTCCCCGCCGCGATAGCAACTGGGATAATGAAAGCCATCGCTAAAGCAAACAAAACATTCTTCCATGAAAAGCTCGACATGGTGAGCCAGAAAATATAGAGAAAGGTCGGAGAAGACTACTCACTTGAGCTATTGAAGGCGAAAAACTGGAACTGCACTAGACAGCTCGTGCTCGCAACTCAGGCATGCGCGAGCTGGCAACAATAAGTTACAGGTACCTGTATTTGAAATTCATATTTTTTTCAAATAGTACATATGAAAGTACCCGTAATAATACACAGAATCTTACCTGTGAAATACGAATTGGGTCCCAGCCGCCACCCAGATTCGGCGTAGAATCTCAAACTGTACGGGATACCGGAATCTTCCACCGGCGAATCTTCCTCTAATACGAATCGCGGCTTAAGGTGGAGGAGGCCGAAGTGCGAGTGTTGCCACGTGAGGACGAGGAGAGAGTGGTTAGGCGTCCCCGGACGCGGGGGGTGTCCTCGATTGGCTAGGTTGGTCCAGTGGCTGGGGTATTGGGAGGTACGGTGGTGGTTATCGACGTCGGTGTTGGTAATAACTGTGTACGAGGCGGAGGGAGTTGAATGGAGTTTGGTGATTTCTGACGCGAGGCAGTACAGGTTAGATAGGTCCTGGTACTGTCCCCATTGGAAGGAGAGGGCAGCAGAGGAATCAAGGTAGCCGATAGGGGTGGGAAGACCAGAGTCCAGGTTGTAGTCGATTAAAAATTGATGCATAGTTGTGCGGCAGGTGCGGGGGCTGTAGTGGGCCGGTAGATTGAATCGAGGTACGGTGGTTACAGTATGAGCGCGGATGTCTGGTTGGGGGGTGGGGGAAGGGGTGTGGGGTCTAACCTCCGTTTCGTCCTGGGGGGACCTAATGATGATAGTCGGCCTGCTCGGCCGGGGGAGACATGGGGAGAGGGTGGGAGGTGTGGTGAGGGTTTGAGTGGGGTTTGGGGGGACGGGAAGGTGGGAGGGAGGTTGTGTGTGGGGGGCGGGGTGGGGGGGTGAGGCGGAGGAGTCCATGGGTTCAGAGGAGTCTTCAGTGATGATGGGGAGAGGGGAAGGGTGTGTGTAAGGGTGTGGGACCGGGGGGGGGGCGGGAGGGTGGGGGGAGGGATGGGCGTGGTAGGAGGAGGTTGAGGTGGGGTGTGAGGTCGCGGGTTGGTGTAGTGGCCATGTGTTTTGGGTTGGGAGGGTCGGGGTGTTGGAAAGTTGAATCTCCGGGAGGGAGGAGAGGTCGAGAGGGAGGTCCTCGTCTTCCTGGAGTTGGAAGTCGGAGGGCTCCAGGTGCCACTGGCTGGTGGCATGGGTATCTGCGAGGTGTCTGGTCCATTGGAGGAGGAGGGCTGGGGGGTTGCGGTGGAGTGTGAATTTTTTTGTGATGGTGAGGGGCGGCGGAGAGGGAGAGGTGGTGAAGATGGGGTCCTGGAGTCGGGCTTTGCCGAAGGTGGAGTAGTGGTGTGGGTTGACATTGAGTGTGCAGGTGGATGGAATGCGTGTGCCTCTGTGGGTGTATGTGTGGGTGAGAGGGATGGTGACTGTGCCGTTGGTGGAGATGAGTATGCAGTACATTTCAGCACTGAGTGAGACTTGGATGCTGGTGGTGATAGTGGGCGAGTTGGAGGGGTGGGAGCGAAAGTACGAGCCATCAGGGAATTTTTTCAGAGTTGTGTAGTGGTAGAGGCTGAGGGGGTGTTGGGGAGGATGGGTGGGGTTGGGGGTATGTTGTGTGAGGTATTCTGTTGCAGTTTGGGATAGGAGGGTGTATAACCAGTGTGTGGGTGGAATGGTACCGTCGGAGTTGATGCATGGTAGGGAGAGGGAGTGGCGGGATTGGACTAGGACAGTGGTGAGGCAGGTGTCAGCCCAGGATAAGCCGGGGACGTGTCCTGTGACGGGGGGTGGTGTGATGGTGATGGTGTGAAGGTGGTGGTCAGGGGGTACTGGTTCATAGGGTGAACGGGGGAAAATGTGAAGGGATACAGGTCCAGACTGTGAATGAATGGGATTATTGGGCAGGTGGAGGATATTTACCCAGAAGGAGGACGGGTCGGACTCGATCGGGACGGGAGTGTCCAACGGCTGGAGTGCGTCCGCGAACTGGAGGGTGAACTGGGCTTGCTCGGGTAGGTCTTCGAGTTTGCACAGGTTGTGGGATGGGGGGGTGAAACCTGTGGAGGTGAGAGCTGTCGCGAGGTCGGAGGTGAGGAGATCCTGTAGTAGGGCGACTGTTTCTTGGCCGGTGATACCATTGAATATCGGGGAGCGGATCTTCATCCTGCGGCCTGAAACTCCTGGAGCTGAGGCAGCCCGGAGAAAGCGAATTTTCTGCTGACTTAGTTTTTCCAGGAGCGGAGGGGATGAGAGTATGAAGGGGGGCACTGGACCGGCTGAACTGAATTCACGCTGGCGTGAAGTCAGTTGGTACAGGAGCCCCACCGCTACACAGGAGGTAGGAATCGTCAGGTGGATCTCTTGGAAGCTCGTGTGGAGCTCGACTGGCAGGGGGGTGACATCGTTGCATTTCGGGGAGGTGGGGTGGAGGGTTCGTGTAGCGGTCGCGGTCCACCGTGTGTGTTGGGCGATTTCCCTGCCTATTATATTTCGGATGCGGTTGGGGAGATCGGAAAGGTCGTGTAGGCTTTCGAGTAGCCAGCGGCGGGCCAACGAGCATGCCGACACGATCGAGTCGGGGTGAGATGGATCCGGGAGGAAGACTCCGTGGATCCAGAACCGAGCGAGGTGGGGGGGGGTGGTGGAGTACTGGCCTGTGAGGAGGAGGGAGTCGACAGTCCGGGTGGAGAGGTCGTCGGCCTGTCCCGTGGTCTCGGTTGACCGTGGGGGGGACAGGACTAGAGGGGTCTGTAGGCCACGACGGAGAGGGAGGGGGTCCAGTGGCGTGCCCAGGAGTTGCTGGGGGTGGATGAGCTGAGGTGCGGTGAGAAACGGGGTCAGGGGGTGTCCCGCGAGTGCGTTCCGGGGTTGGTAGAGGTCCGTGAAGCGGCCATGCGGCGGGGGGTCCTTCAGAAGGGCCTGCTTGTAGGTGGGGGGAGGGGTAGGGGGCGTAGACATGGCGGTCGAGTAGGATTTCGAGTGAGGGAGAGGGATGTAGGAGTTATGTTTAGCTTTTGTAGTTGGTTTGTGAGAGTCGTTCACGTGTTGGCTGCACGCGACCAGGCCTGATGGGACCTGGGTTTGTTGGATGTTGGCGGCGGACAGGGACGTCCGGACGCTCGGAGGGGCGCGATGGGGCGCGCTGCCGACCGGTGAAGAAGCTTTTTGTAAGCGATGAGGTGTCAGGGTGTGACGTAGTACTTTGACGGGTACTTGTGAAGATTTTGAAGTGGATGGCGCGGTAGCTGTCGGGAGGATAAAATTCAAATCCCTGGAAGCTGCGCCTTTGAGCGTGTACCGTCTGGTGTCGCTACGGATCCACTGACCATTGTGAGCTAGGCTCGGGTGGGGAGAGGTGGATGGTGCACGCCGTCCGGCAGCCCTGTCCACCAGTCTTGCGCTCAATGGGAGGCCAGGCCCAGAGCGAAGACGATCGGCGTTGCTCATCCGAGCTACCGATCCATCCCCGTGTTTCGTGGTTCAGTAGTACTTTAGTAGTACTTTGGATCTGTTTCCTGTCTTTAGTGACGGTAGGAAGCGTTTTTTTGACATGTGGTCAAAAGCATTTATAATGCATTGTTTGGCTTGGCCTAAGTGACCTGCCTGTGACATGCCAACCAGCATAAAAATGCTGAAGAGGTGTTCCGGCGGAGTGACCGGTCCATCGGCCAGCATGCAGGACTCATTCAGTTCGTTATACGACTGGCGCATGTTGTGAACGAACTGGGTGAGAGTTTCTCCTGGGCGTTGTTGGCGAATAAGCTGAGACGCTAGACGCATGGTGAGCGAGATGCTCTGAGCGTCCAGCCGGCTGCACAGCTTGTGCCACGACGCATAACCTCTGTCGGGCTGCGACGAGGGGACAGCGTCGATCGCATGTCGGCCAACGGGGTGTAGGTTTGTTGCCTGAGCCAGCATGGCCCGGAGGAAGTCATGAGCATCGAGATCGATGCGGGCACCGGATTGGTGTAGAACGAGCTGAGGGATGAGGGCAGAATATTTTAGACGCAGGTAAGAGATGAAGTCGTGTTTCCAGCGTTTGAACGGGGATTCTGGCTGAAGGCGCGGTTGGTCCATCTTGTAATGACGAATGCACGCCTCTCTGTCGAAACCTGCACTTGCTCTGCTGGCGTTCCACACTATGGCTGGGTCGACTGTTGGTCGAAAAGCAGACGGTGGGGTCGGAGGAGCTCCGACTGGGGTGTGGGGGGATTGGTGGAAAGAGGGGTGGATGTCCGGCGTGGGGAGTCGACGGGGCGGCTCCTGGTGCTGGGGCTGTTCCAGGGAGTCAAGACGCGCCATGATGGTGTGCAGAACCGACATGGTTAATTCGCTATCCGAGGGAACATCAGACGACGGGGACGAGCCTCCGGGAGCAACACTCGACGACGCACCGCGGAGTTTGGGTGCCATGGTGGCACGGCGGGCTGGAACAGGGACAGCAGAAAAATCTGCTAGCGCTTACTGTGCCTAACGGTGGTTTCTGTGAGACGGCATGATGCCCGCCGACCCCTCGGCCTGATGCCCCGGGGTGTCTCACAGTTCCTTGCCGTATACTCCACAACAGTGGGGCATAGTAGGGCGCCAATGGCCAACGGGGGGTGGGGGCAGGTGTAGTGAGCCGCTGAAAGCTGTCGTGCAACCTGTGTATGAGTGGTCACCCGAGAATGCTCCCCCCTCCCGTGAATTGGACATGTGTGCACCCTGTACGTGTTGAACGAGTGCGTTCAACGCGTGTGAGCTGACGGCTGATAGATCCGGCGACACCAGGGGCAGGAGGATGTGTCGGCGTTGCCTGAGCAGAGCTCGAGGGAAGAAACTCACGCCAACAGTATTGTGGATAGTACTGAAAAAAAAATTATGAGGCAACGCCTCGAGTGCCGGGAGTGCCTGAAAGTTGTGGCTGCGAAGGTAAAAGAGAAAGAATTTGTCTACGATGGTGTGGAGGAGCCCATAACATGTAGAACCAAGTATAGGTGGTTCGAGAAGGGAAGCAGGTAAAGGATAGTTACATAGACACCCAGCCTGTGAACGGGCTGGAGTCGGTAGAAAGGAGTGAGAGGAGCGAGGGCAAGACGCTCGCTTTAACCACGCAGGTGGTAACTAGACTAACGAATGGTAACTAGACTAATTATGTGTACTAAGTACGGTGTACTATATATTGGCACATTACCAGTATATCTGAATAACTAGTAAGTGCTGTTGAGTTGCTTACAACAGGTGCAAACCAATGTATACATAGCCATGTAAGGAATATGAATATTTCCAACATTTCGCCTCACCTGTGCATGGTTTAGGCACATTCTCTCCTCTGCATGCTGCAAGATAGTGTCTACAATGGTCTTCTCGTCATCACGGCTCATCACAGGGACTGCACCGGCACGTTTACTTGTCTCAAAGTAGCCGGGCTGTGCAAAGTATCTCGCGAGTGTCACATGAGGCACCCCCCACTCCTTGGCAACCTGCCGTACACTCTTGCACTCAGACATGCTTTTGGATGCCGCGGTATTTAAAGCATACTGCCCCGCCAGTTCATGTAGCGGCCCATCCATATCTTGAGAGCTCCACCGCTTGTAGGCACGCGGCAACGTCCCCTTTCTCGGTAGCACCTTCCTCGCCGGACTCCGTCCTTTCCCCTTTCTCTTCGCACTAAGGACGACTGCGACGAGCAAGAATAGGGAGAACAATAGGGACGCGCACAGGGGGTCGAGGCCGAGAGCATAGGTCGTTCTCGACCGAAAGGGCGCTAAACGCCGCGCCATCGCCGCGCCGATACCCGTCCCAATGACCCGATGCACCTCACCACTCGCACAAACAAGCTTCTTTACTATTAGAGCGGCGATAGCTGTGGATTACAGCTAGTCGGCACCCCTTTCTGGCGCAAAGTTGCTGCGCCAAAAAGACTCTGCGTGGGTCGGAAGGCGATTTTGTACGCGCATCGCCCATCTGTCCCGAGGCATCCTGACCCGTTTGAAATCGGATTAAGCCGGTTAAAGGCTCTCCGAACATTCTGAAAACTGTAGCTTTCTCGTGGTATATTCCGAATTTGAATTTGATGTTTTTACAAAAAGTTATAGCTGTTTTTCTAAGATTTTGTTCCAAGTTCTTGGTGTTCCAAATTAGTCGCAATCCTCCTTACCCAAACCGCCGCATCCTCTGGGGAGGGGACTTCATGTCGACCACAACAAAAGGTACCGGTAATCCCACCTTCACTTCACTACTCGAATCCCACCTCCATCTCCTCCACCCCCCTATCCCTACCTTCCCCCGCAGCGGAGGTTGCCTCGACCACTGGCTCGCCCCCTCCCTTTCTCCTCTCGCCCGTCCATCGTCCTCTTGCTCGGTCTTCCCCTCCCCCTCACATTTCACGGACCACTCCGCAATCCACCGCTTGATTCCGGTCCCCTTCTCTCTCATCGCCCACCCCCCGCCACCCCACACCCACCCCCATACACACCACACTACATGCAAGCTCAGCTTTGAACTACCCCTCTCACCCGACCACATACACAAATATCAAACCAACACACCCGATCTCATCAACCAAACGGACTCCCTCCACGCTGACATACTCAACAACCCACACACCTCGACCTCCCCAGACACCCTTAACACCCTCGCCTCGCAATTCACTACACTCCTATCTCATCACATGGACCACGCGGCCACTATATGGCCTCTCCTCCCCACAAGAAAACCCCGTCCCCCCATACCTCCCTCGACTCTATTTGGCTTACCAAAAAAACCCGCAAACACATTCTCAAACTCCGCAGATGTAGCACAACATGCGGCCCCCTCCCCCTCGCCCAAGCCCTCCTAAAAACGACCGACTACCTCACCCCTGCCGCCATCAAACAAAAGTGCCAAGCACGCATACGCCACCTATTACGCGCCACCACCACTGAAATACTTAAAAAAAGGAAAGCCCGCGCCAATACGGCCTACGACCACTGCCCCAAATCCTCCCATCGCCTCTTGAAAATTAAAAGCGGCCTCCTCCCCCCCAACATCGTCACCTCGTCCCTCCGCCGCATTACAAAACCCGATAACACCACCGCAACCTCTCCCTCCGCCGTCCTAGAAGTGATTCACTCTCACTTCGCCACCGAACTCAGCCGCGCCACCCCACACGACCTGCCCACCCCACCATGGGAGGTGCCAGGCAACCCCGACAACTTTACCATCGAACCCCGCGGAGACCCCTCTCTCACCCTTGCCGACATGATAACCCGAGACACGTTCGATAAAACCCTTAACTCACTAGGCACATGCAAAGCCCCCGGCCCCGACGGTATACTGTTGTAAGTAATACCGCATACGCATTAGTTGCAAATAGCTACTGTAAGCTAGTCTAGATATGATTAGTACATGTCTAGATCGGACATACCGATAAACTGTTTGACTCGGTACAGAGCTGTCGCTAGGCTACAGCTCTCCCACTTCTGTTGTCCCGACACCACGCCTGTAGGCTGGTTGTCGCTGTAACTGTTCCGTTTGCGGGACTGTGACTGTAACTACGTTTGCGTACGTTATCTTCCACACTAACTGTGTTTGCATGGTTCAATAGGTTATGGGCCCCCGCCTCACGTCACTCACGCGCGACAACCTGGTTCGGCGAGCTGCGATCGACAGCTCTCCCGCAGAAGGCAAGTTTCTATAGACACCTAGTACTTTCAACTTGTAGTCGGCGGTATCGCCAGTATAAACTGCGATTTTAAAACCCGCCACCACCCTCTTAAGCCAGCCCCCCGCCGGAGATAGCCAGCCACCCACACCGACGCACTCGTCGTGTGTGGACAGGGTGCACACAGGTCCAAGCTGGAGAACGGGGGGGTGCACTGTCGGGTGAATACGCATCCACAGGTTGCACGCTAGCCGTAGCTTACCTTTTTTATTTTCATATTAGTTTAGCGACTAGGCCATCAGCGCAGCGCTCCACCTGTCCTGGCCTTGGCCTCGACTTGTGCCCCACACTGGGTGGAGGATACAGAAAAGGTGCTCTGAGACACCCCGGGGCTACAGGCCGAGGGGTCGGCGGGCATCAGGCCGTCTCTTTGCATACCGCTGTTAGGCACGAGTCCGGCTAGCGGTTTTTACCGCTGCCTGTTTTTTCTTCCAGCTCTTTCTTTTTTGCCCTCTGTCGAAATGGCGCAGAAAAACCCGCCTGTTTCACCTGTTGGTTCCCCTGAGTCAGGCTCTCACCAGAGCAACCTCGATCACCCCCCAGATACTCTCGCGCTGCTCGTTGCGCAAGTGGCGAGCTTAACAGCTCGTTTCGACTCGCAGTCGGCCGAGGGTGTTGTTGCTGCTGCGGGTGCTAATCCGCACCCCCCTGTAGCTCAGCGCCGCCACGATGCCCAACTCGAACCCGTCCGGGACAGCCACGACGGCCACACCCTCCACCTGCTTGAACATCCCCAGCCTGGTTTCATCACCCCGGACGCAGAAACACTCTTTCCTGCTGCAGCCCCTGTTGGCGACCCCACAGTCGCACAGCGCCGCCACGATGCGCCCCGCGAGCCCGCGCGTGCCGATGCGCACTACGACCCCTCGCGTCACGCCATCCGGGTTGATCACCTCCCACCACCTCCCCCCTTCCCCCACGCCGGATATGCCCTTCACCACCCCGGCCCCCATATCACGGAGGCGCCCTCTCATCTCATCCCCCCCTACCGTGACCACCGTGACCACCCGCACTCGTACGGCCCTCCGCGTCCCATGGCCGGCCGCTCTCCCTTTCCCGGTGGACCACCTCCTCCCTTTCATGGCCGGCACTCTCCCCCACTCCAACATGGCGACCCCACCCCCCGGGGCCGTCGTCGCCCCACTATTGACCCGGTGGTCATAAACCGGGCGGCACACGAAGCCCCCGGCTTCGACAAGGACGCCCTCAACCGGTCCATGAAGATGTCGGTCCCCGTCATGTGCCCGACCACGGACTTCAAGCAATGGAAGAGGACCTTCCTTAATTTCCTCTCCATCAAGGCCGCATACCTCATTCCTCAGCTGGCCATCCGCGACTCCGGCGTCTGGCTCGACGAACAAGCGCAACACTACGCCTACACGCTGCTTCTCCATGCAGCCAGCGCGAATAAGCGTGCTGACCAAGCCATGAAATGCGTTTCTCCAGCACGCCCTGACTGCGCCGCTGCCGCGTGGGACATCCTTTGTGAACGCCTCGACTGTCGGTCTTTTGCTCGCTCCTTGTCCCTCTTAGACAACCTGACGGTCAGACAGCGCCCTGGTCAGTCACTCAGTGACTATGTCCACTACATGCGCCAGACCTTTGACGAGTACAACGACACATGCCAGTTGGTTGATGGCTCCGTTGCCATCCACCCCCACCACCTCGGTCTCCTCATGCTGCGCGGTATTTCCAGCAGCGGCCCACACGGTCAGGCGAAGCAATGCGTCATCAACGCCTTTGACACGGACTACATCATGTCGGCTGATGAAGTTATGGCCAGCATTCTCCACCTTGCGCACAACATGGAGGACGACCCTGCTCCGGACGCAACCGCTCCGGCCATATCACCTCCTCCCATCTCCGCGTTCGTCGCTGCGGGCCGCGGCTCGCACAGCGGTCGAGGCCCACCACACCGTAACCCTCGCGGCCATCGACCCAACAAGTGTGGCGTTTGTGGCAGCCTCCACCATCTCATGTCCGCGTGCACTGCCACGGATGACGCTATCCTTAAGTGGAATCTCGCCAAGCGTAGGCTGACAGTCCAGAAGTACGGCGCCGCCGACGGCACCCCCGCTGCTCACGCTGCGCTGCTGAGCGACGTCCCTGCCGACGACGCCCCCGCCGATGACACCGACTGCCTACCCACCCTCGCGGACTGCGCTGATGACTACGCTGACGACGAGGTGAGTGTCCCATTCAGCTCTGTGGCATTCTCCTCTTCCCTCGCCCCGGGTCGTAATCTGTCAAAGTTTTGGGTCGTTGATTCCGCCTGCTCGATTAACCTCACTGCGTTCCGAGATGACTTCGTGAAATTCACGCCCCCATCCGCTCCCTCTCGCGTGGGCGGTGTCGGCGTTGACGTTAAGGGCAGTGGCTCTGTGCGAATTTCTGTCAGACTTGCCTCTGGCCAGCTCATTCACCGCACTGTGTATGCACTCTACACCCCTGACCTATCATCTCGTTCAGCACAGCGTATCGGCCGACTCCTTAGTGTGAGCTGGATGCAAACTCACAGCGGTTGTGAATTCATATTCCCCTCCAACTCTGACACTGGTTTGCTTTTGGTACCCACAGGCATGGGTGTGCTAGAACCGTCCGGAAACGGTCTCTACCTCCTTCCCCACCAGCCGGTCCTCCCTTCCAGCCCATCCGCACCGCCGGCACTTGACCCCTCCCCTCAGGTTGCCCTTACTGCCCAGTGTGATCCCGTCCTGTGGCACCGTCGATATGGCCACCTCAACATGCAAAGCCTTCAGGCCCAACATACTCACGGTGTCCCGACTAGCCCTGTGTTAACTAGCGCTGTAACCAAAGTTTCGTGCGACTCTTGTCTCCTTCACAAAGCCACAGCTGCACCACGCAACACAGCCGCTTGCGCGAAGCCATCCCACCCCCTCCTCAACCTGTCCGCTGACCTCTGGGGCCCGGTCAATGTCCCCTCCCCACATGGCCTCCGTTACTGCTTGCTCGTCATCGACCATCACACCAACTACATGTGGGTGCGGTTCCTTAAGTCTAAAGACGACGCATGTTCGGAATTGGAAACCATCCTCTTGGACATCAAACACCTGCATGCCCGCCATCACTCCCAGACGGGCGCGTTCGCACCGGTCCTCAAATTTGACTCAGACTCGGTGTTTGAAGCTGCTGTCACTCGCCAGATGTGCGCACACCTCGGCGTCGGGGTACAGTTCTCTGCCCCATACGCCCACCACATGCTCGGCAAGGCCGAACGTCCCTGGCGCACCATCCGGGACAATGCATCGGCGATGCTCCACAACATGGCCGTTCCCAACTCCATGTGGTCGTGCGCTGTCAGCACAGTTGTGTACCTTCGCAACCGCACGTACAGTCGCTCGGTCGGACCTAATGGGGGCGTCCCCCTCACACTCCTTACGTCGTCAGTGCCCAACGCCTCCAAGTTCCGCGTCTTCGGCTGCGCCGTTTTCGCCAAGGTCCCCGACAAACAACGTCGGAAACTCAGTGAAAAAGCATTTCGCGGCGTCATGGTGGGCTATCCCCCTGACGCACCCGGGTATCGTGTCTACAATCCGGAAACACGTCGCATCACCACTTCCGTACATGTTGTCTTTCAGGAAGACACCCCAGGCTTCGACACACAACCCTCCGTCGACTCGGCCATCACCGACTCTTCGGACGACGTCCCCGCAGACTCACCCCTATCCCACCCCATTGACCTCACATCACCCACACCCCTACCCCCCCCGCCAACCCCTCGCCATGCTCGGCTCCGCTCCCACCCCATTCGCTACGGCGATATGGTTGCCCACCTGTCCGACTACCCACCCACACTCGTCACGGCGTGTTGTGATCCTGAACAAGGAAAAGCTCAAGAGGACATCTTTGAGCACCCTCACGTCCCCAACCTTGTCACTGGTCCCCCACACACACCTGCCGGCACGTCCCCTACTGCCGTCGCCCTCCTCTCCGCCCGAGAGTGTGTGGAACCAAAATCCTACCGAGCTGCGCTGGACAGCGCCCAAGCCCCCCAATGGCAAGCCGCTATGCAACAGGAGTATTCCTCCCTCATCAGCAACGGCACGTGGGACCTTGTGGACCTCCCCCCCGGCCGCATGGTCGTTAACAGCATGTGGATCTTTAAAGTCAAGTCGGATACAGCCGGCGACGTCTCCCGCTTCAAAGCGCGGTTCGTCGCCAAGGGGTGCAGTCAACGCGCTGGACTGGACTACACGGAGACCTTCTCCCCGGTCATCCGCATGGCCAGCCTGCGTCTCTTCCTAACCATTGCAGCCGCCCGCGACCTTGAACTCTGCCAACTTGACATCGACACAGCGTTTCTCTACGCCCCCATCCGGGAGGATGTGTACATCCGCCAGCCCCTCGGCTTCACCGATGGAACGTCCAAGGTTTGTCACCTCAAGCGTTGCCTCTACGGCCTTAAGCAGTCCCCCCGCGAGTTCAACATGCTACTTCGTGCGTGGCTCGTCGACCATGGATGGCAACAATGCGTCTCCGACCCGTGCATCTACATCTATCGCGCCGGCCACGTCTTCGCCATGATCGCCCTGTACGTCGATGACATTCCCGCGGCCTGCAATGATGCCACCTGGCTCGCATCGTTCAAAGCCCAACTCGGAGCACGGTTCAAAATCAAGGACCTAGGCGACCTCTCCCAACTCCTCGGCATGCACATTACCCGCGATCGCTCCACGCGCACAATCTCGCTGGACCAGTCCAAGTACCTGCGCGACATCCTCGCCAAGTACGGCATGTCTGACTCTAAGCCGTCGTCCCTTCCGATGGACCCAGGCTTCCTCGCCGGCCTTGCACACTTGAACTCGCCTTCTCTCACAGGAGTGGCCAAGGACGTCTACCCAAGCCTCCTGGGCAGCCTTCAGTACGCCGCCGTTTGTACACGCCCCGATGTCTCCACGGCGTTGAGCATCCTCGGCTCTGCCCAAGCCTCGCCCACCGAGGCACACTTGCAAGCTCTGAAAAAGGTCCTCCGCTACCTCCATGGCACCATCAACATGCGCCTGACGTTGGGGGGGGGCCTGGACCACAGTCTCCAACTCACAGGCTTTGCCGACGCTGATTGGGCCAACGACAGCAGCACCCGCAAGTCTCGCTCCGGCTATCTCTTCACCCTCGGACGCGGGCCAATCAGTTACAAGTCCAAACAACAGACTTGTGTGGCTCAATCCACGTGTGAAGCCGAGTACTACTCTGCGGCTGACGCCACCAAGGAGGGACTCCACCTCCGACAACTCCTGGGGGAAATCTTCGACTCCCCCATCACCGAAACCACCACCATCTGGGAGGACAACCAAAGCGCCATTGCATACTCCCAGAATGCCTTGGTCAGCGAGAAGACTAAACACATCGGCCTGAAGTGGCACTTTCTCAAAGACCACGTGGAGCAAGGGACCATCAAGTTGAGGTACCTCCCCACTGACCAGATGGTGGCTGACATGCTCACCAAACCCCTCCCAGGACGTGCACTAGCACGACACCGAAGTGCGATCCTTGGAGGACAAGACCCAATGCAACGCTTCATCCCGTAGCTACCTTCAGGGGGAGTGTTGTAAGTAATACCGCATACGTATTAGTTGCAGATAGCTACTGTAAGCTACTCTAGATATGATTTATTGTAGTCGGCGGTATCGCCAGTATAAACTGCGATTTTAAAACCCGCCACCACCCTCTTAAGCCAGCCCCCCGCCGGAGATAGCCAGCCACCCACACCGACGCACTCGTCGTGTGTGGACAGGGTGCACACAGGTCCAAGCTGGAGAACGGGGGGGTGCACTGTCGGGTGAATACGCATCCACAGGTTGCACGCTAGCCGTAGCTTACCTTTTTTATTTTCATATTAGCTTAGCGACTAGGCCATCAGCGCAGCGCTCCACCTGTCCTGGCCTTGGCCTCGACTTGTGCCCCACACTGGGTGGAGGATACAGAAAAGGTGCTCTGAGACACCCCGGGGCTACAGGCCGAGGGGTCGGCGGGCATCAGGCCGTCTCTTTGCATACCGCTGTTAGGCACGAGTCCGGCTAGCGGTTTTTACCGCTGCCTGTTTTTCTTCCAGCTCTTTCTTTTTTGCCCTCTGTCGAAATGGCGCAGAAAAACCCGCCTGTTTCACCTGTTGGTTCCCCTGAGTCAGGCTCTCACCAGAGCAACCTCGATCACCCCCCAGATACTCTCGCGCTGCTCGTTGCGCAAGTGGCGAGCTTAACAGCTCGTTTCGACTCGCAGTCGGCCGAGGGTGCTGTTGCTGCTGCGGGTGCTAATCCGCACCCCCCTGTAGCTCAGCGCCGCCACGATGCCCAACTCGAACCCGTCCGGGACAGCCACGACGGCCACACCCTCCACCTGCTTGAACATCCCCAGCCTGGTTTCATCACCCCGGACGCAGAAACACTCTTTCCTGCTGCAGCCCCTGTTGGCGACCCCACAGTCGCACAGCGCCGCCACGATGCGCCCCGCGAGCCCGCGCGTGCCGATGCGCACTACGACCCCTCGCGTCACGCCATCCGGGTTGATCACCTCCCACCACCTCCCCCCTTCCCCCACGCCGGATATGCCCTTCACCACCCCGGCCCCCATATCACGGAGGCGCCCTCTCATCTCATCCCCCCCTACCGTGACCACCGTGACCACCCGCACTCGTACGGCCCTCCGCGTCCCATGGCCGGCCGCTCTCCCTTTCCCGGTGGACCACCTCCTCCCTTTCATGGCCGGCACTCTCCCCCACTCCAACATGGCGACCCCACCCCCCGGGGCCGTCGTCGCCCCACTATTGACCCGGTGGTCATAAACCGGGCGGCACACGAAGCCCCCGGCTTCGACAAGGACGCCCTCAACCGGTCCATGAAGATGTCGGTCCCCGTCATGTGCCCGACCACGGACTTCAAGCAATGGAAGAGGACCTTCCTTAATTTCCTCTCCATCAAGGCCGCATACCTCATTCCTCAGCTGGCCATCCGCGACTCCGGCGTCTGGCTCGACGAACAAGCGCAACACTACGCCTACACGCTGCTTCTCCATGCAGCCAGCGCGAATAAGCGTGCTGACCAAGCCATGAAATGCGTTTCTCCAGCACGCCCTGACTGCGCCGCTGCCGCGTGGGACATCCTTTGTGAACGCCTCGACTGTCGGTCTTTTGCTCGCTCCTTGTCCCTCTTAGACAACCTGACGGTCAGACAGCGCCCTGGTCAGTCACTCAGTGACTATGTCCACTACATGCGCCAGACCTTTGACGAGTACAACGACACATGCCAGTTGGTTGATGGCTCCGTTGCCATCCACCCCCACCACCTCGGTCTCCTCATGCTGCGCGGTATTTCCAGCAGCGGCCCACACGGTCAGGCGAAGCAATGCGTCATCAACGCCTTTGACACGGACTACATCATGTCGGCTGATGAAGTTATGGCCAGCATTCTCCACCTTGCGCACAACATGGAGGACGACCCTGCTCCGGACGCAACCGCTCCGGCCATATCACCTCCTCCCATCTCCGCGTTCGTCGCTGCGGGCCGCGGCTCGCACAGCGGTCGAGGCCCACCACACCGTAACCCTCGCGGCCATCGACCCAACAAGTGTGGCGTTTGTGGCAGCCTCCACCATCTCATGTCCGCGTGCACTGCCACGGATGACGCTATCCTTAAGTGGAATCTCGCCAAGCGTAGGCTGACAGTCCAGAAGTACGGCGCCGCCGACGGCACCCCCGCTGCTCACGCTGCGCTGCTGAGCGACGTCCCTGCCGACGACGCCCCCGCCGATGACACCGACTGCCTACCCACCCTCGCGGACTGCGCTGATGACTACGCTGACGACGAGGTGAGTGTCCCATTCAGCTCTGTGGCATTCTCCTCTTCCCTCGCCCCGGGTCGTAATCTGTCAAAGTTTTGGGTCGTTGATTCCGCCTGCTCGATTAACCTCACTGCGTTCCGAGATGACTTCGTGAAATTCACGCCCCCATCCGCTCCCTCTCGCGTGGGCGGTGTCGGCGTTGACGTTAAGGGCAGTGGCTCTGTGCGAATTTCTGTCAGACTTGCCTCTGGCCAGCTCATTCACCGCACTGTGTATGCACTCTACACCCCTGACCTATCATCTCGTTCAGCACAGCGTATCGGCCGACTCCTTAGTGTGAGCTGGATGCAAACTCACAGCGGTTGTGAATTCATATTCCCCTCCAACTCTGACACTGGTTTGCTTTTGGTACCCACAGGCATGGGTGTGCTAGAACCGTCCGGAAACGGTCTCTACCTCCTTCCCCACCAGCCGGTCCTCCCTTCCAGCCCATCCGCACCGCCGGCACTTGACCCCTCCCCTCAGGTTGCCCTTACTGCCCAGTGTGATCCCGTCCTGTGGCACCGTCGATATGGCCACCTCAACATGCAAAGCCTTCAGGCCCAACATACTCACGGTGTCCCGACTAGCCCTGTGTTAACTAGCGCTGTAACCAAAGTTTCGTGCGACTCTTGTCTCCTTCACAAAGCCACAGCTGCACCACGCAACACAGCCGCTTGCGCGAAGCCATCCCACCCCCTCCTCAACCTGTCCGCTGACCTCTGGGGCCCGGTCAATGTCCCCTCCCCACATGGCCTCCGTTACTGCTTGCTCGTCATCGACCACCACACCAACTACATGTGGGTGCGGTTCCTTAAGTCTAAAGACGACGCATGTTCGGAATTGGAAACCATCCTCTTGGACATCAAACACCTGCATGCCCGCCATCACTCCCAGACGGGCGCGTTCGCACCGGTCCTCAAATTTGACTCAGACTCGGTGTTTGAAGCTGCTGTCACTCGCCAGATGTGCGCACACCTCGGCGTCGGGGTACAGTTCTCTGCCCCATACGCCCACCACATGCTCGGCAAGGCCGAACGTCCCTGGCGCACCATCCGGGACAATGCATCGGCGATGCTCCACAACATGGCCGTTCCCAACTCCATGTGGTCGTGCGCTGTCAGCACAGTTGTGTACCTTCGCAACCGCACGTACAGTCGCTCGGTCGGACCTAATGGGGGCGTCCCCCTCACACTCCTTACGTCGTCAGTGCCCAACGCCTCCAAGTTCCGCGTCTTCGGCTGCGCCGTTTTCGCCAAGGTCCCCGACAAACAACGTCGGAAACTCAGTGAAAAAGCATTTCGCGGCGTCATGGTGGGCTATCCCCCTGACGCACCCGGGTATCGTGTCTACAATCCGGAAACACGTCGCATCACCACTTCCGTACATGTTGTCTTTCAGGAAGACACCCCAGGCTTCGACACACAACCCTCCGTCGACTCGGCCATCACCGACTCTTCGGACGACGTCCCCGCAGACTCACCCCTATCCCACCCCATTGACCTCACATCACCCACACCCCTACCCCCCCCGCCAACCCCTCGCCATGCTCGGCTCCGCTCCCACCCCATTCGCTACGGCGATATGGTTGCCCACCTGTCCGACTACCCACCCACACTCGTCACGGCGTGTTGTGATCCTGAACAAGGAAAAGCTCAAGAGGACATCTTTGAGCACCCTCACGTCCCCAACCTTGTCACTGGTCCCCCACACACACCTGCCGGCACGTCCCCTACTGCCGTCGCCCTCCTCTCCGCCCGAGAGTGTGTGGAACCAAAATCCTACCGAGCTGCGCTGGACAGCGCCCAAGCCCCCCAATGGCAAGCCGCTATGCAACAGGAGTATTCCTCCCTCATCAGCAACGGCACGTGGGACCTTGTGGACCTCCCCCCCGGCCGCATGGTCGTTAACAGCATGTGGATCTTTAAAGTCAAGTCGGATACAGCCGGCGACGTCTCCCGCTTCAAAGCGCGGTTCGTCGCCAAGGGGTGCAGTCAACGCGCTGGACTGGACTACACGGAGACCTTCTCCCCGGTCATCCGCATGGCCAGCCTGCGTCTCTTCCTAACCATTGCAGCCGCCCGCGACCTTGAACTCTGCCAACTTGACATCGACACAGCGTTTCTCTACGCCCCCATCCGGGAGGATGTGTACATCCGCCAGCCCCTCGGCTTCACCGATGGAACGTCCAAGGTTTGTCACCTCAAGCGTTGCCTCTACGGCCTTAAGCAGTCCCCCCGCGAGTTCAACATGCTACTTCGTGCGTGGCTCGTCGACCATGGATGGCAACAATGCGTCTCCGACCCGTGCATCTACATCTATCGCGCCGGCCACGTCTTCGCCATGATCGCCCTGTACGTCGATGACATTCCCGCGGCCTGCAATGATGCCACCTGGCTCGCATCGTTCAAAGCCCAACTCGGAGCACGGTTCAAAATCAAGGACCTAGGCGACCTCTCCCAACTCCTCGGCATGCACATTACCCGCGATCGCTCCACGCGCACAATCTCGCTGGACCAGTCCAAGTACCTGCGCGACATCCTCGCCAAGTACGGCATGTCTGACTCTAAGCCGTCGTCCCTTCCGATGGACCCAGGCTTCCTCGCCGGCCTTGCACACTTGAACTCGCCTTCTCTCACAGGAGTGGCCAAGGACGTCTACCCAAGCCTCCTGGGCAGCCTTCAGTACGCCGCCGTTTGTACACGCCCCGATGTCTCCACGGCGTTGAGCATCCTCGGCTCTGCCCAAGCCTCGCCCACCGAGGCACACTTGCAAGCTCTGAAAAAGGTCCTCCGCTACCTCCATGGCACCATCAACATGCGCCTGACGTTGGGGGGGGGCCTGGACCACAGTCTCCAACTCACAGGCTTTGCCGACGCTGATTGGGCCAACGACAGCAGCACCCGCAAGTCTCGCTCCGGCTATCTCTTCACCCTCGGACGCGGGCCAATCAGTTACAAGTCCAAACAACAGACTTGTGTGGCTCAATCCACGTGTGAAGCCGAGTACTACTCTGCGGCTGACGCCACCAAGGAGGGACTCCACCTCCGACAACTCCTGGGGGAAATCTTCGACTCCCCCATCACCGAAACCACCACCATCTGGGAGGACAACCAAAGCGCCATTGCATACTCCCAGAATGCCTTGGTCAGCGAGAAGACTAAACACATCGGCCTGAAGTGGCACTTTCTCAAAGACCACGTGGAGCAAGGGACCATCAAGTTGAGGTACCTCCCCACTGACCAGATGGTGGCTGACATGCTCACCAAACCCCTCCCAGGACCTGCACTAGCACGACACCGAAGTGCGATCCTTGGAGGACAAGACCCAATGCAACGCTTCATCCCGTAGCTACCTTCAGGGGGAGTGTTGTAAGTAATACCGCATACGTATTAGTTGCAAATAGCTACTGTAAGCTACTCTAGATATGATTAGTACATGTCTAGATCGGACATACCGATAAACTGTTTGACTCGGTACAGAGCTGTCGCTAGGCTACAGCTCTCCCACTTCTGTTGTCCCGACACCACGCCTGTAGGCTGGTTGTCGCTGTAACTGTTCCGTTTGCGGGACTGTGACTGTAACTACGTTTGCGTACGTTATCTTCCACACTAACTGTGTTTGCATGGTTCAATATATACCCAACGAAATAACCAAGTTCTTACCACCGGGGACACGCTCCGCCCTCTTCTCTCTCCTCTCCCTCCTTGCCCACAACTCTTACACCCCTCCAAAATGGTGCCACAGCACAACTTGCCTGCTACATAAAAAAGGTGACCCCACCCTCCTTGACAACTACCGCCCCATCGCCCTCATGAACAACCTCCTTAAGCTCTGGACCGCACTAATCAAAGACGCAGGCTCAAAATACGCCGAAAACCACGGCATCCTTAGCGACCAACATGACGGGTTCAGACAACACCGTAGCATCCACGACGCCCTCTTGTCCATCATCATAGCAATGGAAGACGCGAGACTCCACCGCAAGGACATCTACGTCATGTATGCGGACTTCAAAGTCTCCTTCAACGCAGCCGACTACCGCATTATGTTCAAACACATGCAACAAATCGGTATGCCCTCCACCTTTGTCGACACATGCGAGCACCTCTACGGGGTCTCATCCACCGACTACATTACCCCATACGGACCCACCCCCTCAATCAACATTAATCGCGGCACCCTACATGGCGACACCCTCTCCCCCTTTTTATTCACCCTCTTCCTCAAACCCTTCCTCCGCTGGCTCACGGTGGGCAGCAGGGGCTATCGCCCAGGCCCCCCCGCCACTAACGCCGACCCCTCAGAACCCACGGCCACATACCCCGGGCACGGATTCGCCGACGACCTCAGCCTCGCCATTGGTACGACCCCCAACATGGTCATCCAACTCCGAAAACTCTCCCTATTCAGCGCCTACACAGGTATGGCCGTCAACATCCGAAAATGCTGCATAACCGGAGCCCTTTGGCGTACAGGCAACGCCCTCTCCCTTGCCAACACCACCCTCCTTGCACAATACATCACCATCAACTCCACCCCGGCCCCCATCCCCTCCATCGGCCCCTCGGACACATACCGCGTCATGGGGGTCGAACTTAACACCTCCCTAACTTTTACCAAACACTGGCACGAACTGAAACGCAGTACCGCATCCCTTATCACTGCCCTCTCCACCTCCCCAATAACACAATCCCGCAGAATCAGAGTCATCCGCGGACTACTCATAGGCAAACACTTCACCCTCCAGCTCGGCCTCTTCAGCGACTCCCAACTGGACACCCGCGAAGGCCAAATATGCCGCGCCCTCCGCTCCGCCGTCTCCTCGGTACGTAACCTCCCCCGCACCGCCCTCCACCGGCCCACTTCCGACCTTGGTTACGGCCTCCCCTCCCTCAAAGCCCATGCCGCACAACTCACAGTCTGTCACCTCCACAAGCTCATGAACTCCCCCGGATATAGAGGCCACATGGCTCGAGCCAACATACACACCATTTCCACCACATACTCCCACTGGCCCACTGAATCCATCATGTCAAACAGATTCTCCCCACCCACCCTAAGAAGCCTAGTACGAGGCCAACGCGATGCTGGCACTATGTTCCACAACATCCCCCCCTCTCCCTCACCAACCCCATTGCCTCCACAATCCGCACCCACTTCACCCGTCAAGACAACACTCTCCTTGCATCACTCAGAGACAGAGCCACACACATCACCGACCCCCACACATACAAACAAGCATACTGCGACTTCTCACCCCGCAAAACACACGCTTCCCTCCTCCCCCGTCTCAATCCCCTCTGGCAAAATCACATCACCACTTGGCCACAAGTCCTCCTCCGCGCCACCCCCTCCTCCTTCATTCTCAAATCCTGCAAATCCATCTCCACACTCACGGGGTCCACCACCTCACTTTCAATCCCCATTCGCCTTCTCGCCGCAGTCCTTACCGAACCCTCTGATACTATCCACAACCGCTTCCCCGTCTCACGCCTCACCTCCAAACAAGCATCCCCCCCACCATTGTCCACTCCTCCTGGATTCCCATCCTTTCACCACTACTCCCCCCCCCCCCCCCCCCACCCTCTCCACCGACACCCACACCTCCCGCACCAAAAGCTCCCCTCCCACCGCACCCATCACACACATAGACACAGATTATCTCACCCCCTTAGACCACCACTTCCCCCCCTGCGACGTTACGCGCGTCATCTCCAAACACAAGGACACAGAATACGGCCTAACACAGTACATGGTTGAATGGGCCCCGGAACACCTCACGACATGGGACATACAACTCCAACTTGACGACGGATTCCGCCTCATCTCCTCCACCCCCACATCGGTATGCCTTCCCACCCCCACCCCCGCCGACTGCTCCATCTGTCACGACCCACTGCATATAGAACCCACCTCCACCTGCATCACATGCCCGCACTTTGCCGTCCACTCCCAATGCCGCCCCGCCCAAGGTCCAGGGACAGGATCCGGATCCTACGGCTCCGCGAATCCCCGAGACTACTCGGGTTCGGACTCGGTCTCGTGGGTCCGGACCCTAGAATCACAGGTAATCGCGGGATCCGGACCCTAGAATCGCAGGTAATCGCTGGATCCAAACCCTAGGTTCGGTGGGTAATCGCGGGATCCGAACCCTAAATTCACAGGTAATCGTTGGATCCGGTACCAGTTATTGTAAGTAATCGTTGGATCCGGTACCAGTTATTGTAAGTAATCGTAGGATCCGGTACCAGTTATTGTAAGTAATCGTTGGATCCGGTATTCATCGTACTTTAATGGATCCGCGGTAATCGCAAGTACCTCATCCTCGCAAAACGATGTGGAATCGCGATACCCAATCAGTATTTACGATTCCGAGTATCTCACGATTATGTGGTGGCCCGAAGTGACACGCTGCTTTTTTGGGAGGTATTTGGCAATGCAAATCTGCTGAGGTGTATGTCTAGGATTGGTTCAATAGCCCCGATTGTTGTCATTCCGCAGCCTTGAATCGATTGTAGCCCACCCAAGGGCCAGTTAAACGGTGCGTACGCGCTTGAAATCCAACATAATCTGCCCGTCCACATCCAACTCCTATTATAGTTAGCAACACTGGCGGGGCAAGCGGGAAGTAGTAGACCGTCTAGATCAGGGAAGAGCTTGTCATCGACGGCTATCCAACGTACAGAAGAGGAGCTTGTTGGGAATTCAGATAGGGTGTTCATGATACCTCAGTCAAAATCTACTGTATGGGATCCAAGCATGAGCAGGCGCATAGAACTAGTAGAGATGTAAAAATTGAATTTGCAGTACAAGTTTCCCCCAATATGCGCAATTTGTATCAATTTGCATGAGTACTTCGAGTACTTGTTGGAATCGCGAACCCAACGAATCCAACGGAACCAAAAATTTAGAAGTACTCATGTACTCGGTTCCGGAACCGAAAACACAGGTACTCGCTGGATCCGAACCCTAAAATCACAGGTAATCGCTGGATCCGAACCCTAGAATCACAGGTAATCGCGGGATCCGGACCCTATAATCATAGGTAATCGCGGGGTCCGAACCCTAGAATCACAGGCAATCGCGGGATCCGAACCCTAGAATCACAGGTAATCGCGGGATCCGGATCCATTTTTAGAGGCACTCACTAGTTCCGGATCCTAAAAAATCAAGTACTCATGGATCCGAACCCAACAAAAAAATGGCGGATCCAGTCCATGCAAAGGTCCCACCGCATGGCAGTGCGAATGGTGTGCTCGCGGCCAAAAACACGACCTCACCCGCCTCCACGAAGTCCAGTGGGCACCGTGCCTACACCTACACGATACCATCCGTGAGACCCCCTCCGGCCCCACCGCCCTCACCGCATTTAATTCCGGCTTTGTTCCCTCCACGACACCTATCCTGCATGAACCCGGACCCCCTCCATGGACGCACCCCCTCATCACATTCACCCATGACCCCATCCACCCCGACCTCGACTTGCTCCCTACCGGCAAATTCGCCATTCACACACACCCATCACTCCACAACACCACTATACTATGCACTCCCGACGGCCGCGCGGTCACCACCCTTAGCGGCCCCCGCGTCCGTCACCTATTCCAACTGTTCCGCCCCGACCTCTCACGGCACACGTTCGAGGAAGAGGTCTACCACCTCCTCACTCGCCTAGGCTCCCGCTCAGAAATCCACTCCCCCACACCCGCCACCACCACACGCAACAGATGGGCCACTATAGAGGACCTCCTCACAGCTCTCCGTCATACATTCCGCATCCAGACAGAACTATACTCCGACCCCCTCAATAAATCACTCCAATCCCACACATACCACTCACTTTACCCCCAAGACATCGTCTTCTCATCAAGCGGCAGCAATGCCCCACACACATGGCAAGGCACAAACATAGCCAACCCTGAATACGACCACGAATGCATGCGCCGCGCCGTGGAACATGCAATCACCAACGCACACCTCATCACAGCCTCTCTCACACCCAGCGCAATCATCCTCATCCTCCCCCGCTGGGAACACACACCATACCGCCACTCCAAATACATCAACTCCCCATACACACACCACCTCTACACCCTTCCCAACGACGCAAACACCTTCCTACCCCCCGACTAACACACATGCCAACCCACTCCCACCCCATTAGGAACACGCTGGATGGTCGACATCTACCTAGTCGCTAACCCCCTTGCTTTATCCACCCTACCCTCACACACAGCCATGACCGCACTCCACAACACGCTCGAGTCTATCTACGACACACACCTCCCCAACCCCACCATCACCGTCCCACCTCCACACCTTACCGACTCCTACTCACCACACTCAGCGGGCATCTACCACCTCCCCCCCAACCCTACACACACCCTTACTTCCCCCTCCATGAACGCAAGCAATTAACATACTCCCCCACCAGAGGAAATCTCGCATGGAATTGGCAGGACTTCGTGTACACAGACGGCTCCAAAGAAGGAGGCAACTCCCCCCTCGGAGCAGCCGCCACCCACCCCGCCTCGGACACCCTCATCAAAATTCTGGTGACTTCTACCCCTCTCTCCCACACTATCAATCGAGCTGAATTAGCAGGCATTGACATAGGCCTACAATTGGGCCATACCGACCTCCTTACAGACAGTGCGTGCTCCCTCCGCCTCGTACAAGGATACTTAAACTGCCCAACTGCTTATCGACACAACATCCACCGCGATTCACTCCTCTCCATCACACACACACTCAAAACCCGCTGCAACGCAGGCATTCGCACACACCTCGGCAAAATTAAAGCACACAACCACTCACTAGGAAACGACCTCGCAGACACTCTAGCCAACCAAGTTGCAGATGGACACCCACCCGACACAACATACACTACATGTTCAGACGTGTCGATAGGCCACTGGACATGGCCATAGACCCTCATCCCACAAACCCTAGGGGAACCCATACCCTACAGATACACCAACCTTAAAGCTGACGCGCATACCCACAGCATTAAACACACACACACACCCCTCTCACAAACATCCAAACACGGTGCCCTCCTCGCCCGCGCAGCGGAAGATGGTGCCGACTTCACCTTCAACAAAAAACACACAACACTCACCAACATACAATTCACACACAAGCAAGAATTCATGTGGGGAGTCCACAACACCCGCCTCCTCACACACAACCCCACACTGCGCTGTCCCTTGTGTGGCCAATTCACTATAGCAACGGCCACATGGCAGGTAACTGCCCAACCATGTCTGGCCTAAGATAGGACCGCCACAACAGCGCACTACAACTCCTACTCTCCCTCTTAGAACACCACAACGGAGGTCGCTGGGAGACCATCACCGCAGACTTCGGTAACAAACCCATCAAGTCCTTCACCCCCCCCCCCCCCCCCCCCACTCCCACCCGAACCCCTCTTGACTGCCACCCCCCACCCACATGCCCACCCGCCTTTTAGCTGCTGACGAAGGCCTCTCACCCGACTCCCTAACCTCGTGCCTAGCCATCCTCCCCCCCGAGATACTCCCCCCCGACCTACGACCCCCGGCGCACAAACCCGATTTCATTCGCCTCCTCGAACCTCGATATGTCGGTCACACTAACGGCCGCCGCAAATACTCGTCTATTAAGAAAATTCAGATAGGGGAATGGAAGTAGTGCACTGACCACAACCTCTCCCAAACAGCCCACTCGATTAGGGACAAATACACACCCCTCGCAAACGCCATACGCAACCACTGGCGAGGTACCGAAGTCGACATCCTCCCCATCGTTATGAGCCGCACGGGCACACCGCACTCATCCACCGTCGCGAGTCTCACCTCTCTCCTCACCCTCCGCACCGACCCCCTGACAAACTCATATCCACAGCGCGACTCGACACGTCTCGCATCCTTTCCAAACTCCATACGCACACTGTCCAATGGCTTCATCTCCTCATGCTTGTTTACCGCATCAAGTCCCGCACGACCTCTCGCCGCGTCTCTACACAATGCACCTTCTCATGCCCCTACTTGCTGACCACCTTCACCCCGCATCAAAACCTCCCCGGGGGGGAGTAAAAACCCCGAACGCCCTTGGAGAGGTTGGATATAGGTGGTTAACGGTCTAACCCTGACTTGTAAGTTCCCTATATGGCATAGTTGGGAGGGCCCAGAGACAACAACCGGCGCATACGGTTTTTGGCGTAAAAACCGGCGCATACGGTACATGTTGTAAACAATTTCAATTTCAATTTCAGAAAAAAGAAAAAACCTAAGCCCGAGGAACACGAAGGCATGCGACAGCATCATCATTGCCTTCATGCAAAGCGTCGCGAAGATAAGAACCCAGAGTACCATGAAGAGCAGCAAAAAACGTTGCATGAATTCTCGCCGCACATCCCCCTAAAAACGCCGAAATCAACATAAGTAGTTCGACGAACAAAATGATGCATACGGACATAGCTATCATAGTGCAAAGAACGAGAGTCAGCAGCACCAATGCTAGGGAAGCGACGAACTGCCACCAAAATACCCATTCGATCAACCAACTCAGCCGCCATAGGCGCCAACTGGCCATGTTAGCACTAGCATCCCGTTGCCTTGTGCTTATGTACAAGGTAGCTATTTGTCATCCTAGTACTTTGTGTTTTTTATTAGCGGTGCTCTATTTCGTATTAGTGGCAGTCGGCCGGCCATGCCGGTGCCTTCGCCGGCCGCCATCTCTCTCTTCTCACTTCTCTAGTCGCCACACCCTTGTGGGGCCGGTGCGACCTACGTGTAGCTATCCGTTCCCGATTCCGACAAGTTATAGGCCCTCCTCCAAGTTACACTAGAGAAGAGCGTGTGTAAAGCGCTCGGCGCCACGCTAGTCCTACCTAATCCCACGTAAAAAGAGTAGAGCGTGTGTAAAGCGCTCGGCGGGACGCTAGTGATTCATCGTCCAACCGACACCACGCTTCGCCTTCGAGCTGATTGTCCGCGATTGTTCTACCATCTCCCACGTAAAAAGGAGAAGAGCGTGTGTAACGCGCCCGGCGCCACGCTCGCCCCACCAAGCTTTCAGCCTCACCTAGCCTTCACACTACCTATGCTCTCGACCGGATCTGGTTGTTTAAAACCGACCCGCGAAAATTCGGCCCGTGCGTACTTTAATTAGTAATGTTATTGTCTTTTTCCGAGGCAACGCCGCAACGCTCATTTAACGTAGCGAGGAGCTTCACTTTCCCACGGCGAAAGGGGGGAGTCAACACGAGCAGCGCCTGTCTATGCTTGTGCGTGCCTACACGCTCCAAACAGCCATGTTGGCTTTGCGTCTTCCTCGCCGGTCGCTCTCATGCGTCGACTAATTCGCCCGGGGACAGTTTCTCCCGCTACATGTCAGACTAGTACATTACGCAGTATATTCGGAATCGCTTATTATCGGTAACTCGCCGGTAGCGGCACTATGAGCGCATGTCGTTACACCTACCCGGCTTGAGACACACGCTACAAGCACTACACCTTTGATCAAGATGGCACCTTCCTCGACGCAAGCTAGGACGACGTCAAGATCTCGGCTACCTTAGGGGGGGTGTTAGCACTAGCATCCCGTTGCCTTGTGCTTATGTACAAGGTAGCTATTTGTCATCCTTGTACTTAGTGTTTTGCTATTAGCGGTACTCTATTCCGTAATAGTGGCGGTCGGCCGGCCCTGCCGGTGCCTTCGCCGGCCGCCATCTCTCTCTCTTCTCACTTCTCTAGTCACCACACCCGGCCCCCGTTGTGGGGCCGGCATGACCTCCGTGTAGCTATCCGTTCCCGATTCCAACATACCTACCATGCCCATCGAACATGTATTGCTTGACTTGATTACGGACCTTCCCGAGTGCGATGGGTGTGATGTTGTGGCGGCATTCGTCTGTATGCTTACGAAACGGACGATTGTCGAGCCGATTACAAATACAATTACACCGGAGCAATTAGCGAAGGTTGTGCACCGCGCTGTGTTCCAGCATTTTGGACTACCACAGAAATCGATATCCGATCGAGATCCCCGGTTTATAAACGATATATGGCAAACCTTATTTAGGGATGCTGACGCCAAGCTTAATATTTCGACGAGCGGCCATCTTCAGACACATGGCCAAACCGTACGAGTGAATAAGACATGGGAGCAAGTTATACGTTGCTACGTGCACCCCTTGCACGACGATTGGGATCAACACATCACCAACGTGGAGTTTGCAATAAACACAGCGGTTTCTACGCCGACGACTAGGTCTCCATTTAAGGCGACACTGGGATTCGAGCCGACATCTCCAACGACGGCTACATTTGACGGCATCGAGCCCAACCGTACTTTTCCGGAGCAAGCGAAGATTCTTATTGAAATGCACACACTTACCCACGACTGCGTCAAGGCCGCCCGGGCGCATATGTAAGAATCTGCAAATCGGCACCGGTTAGTGGGCGGTTACCAGTACCCTTTACAGCTCAAGGCGGCAAATTTACGATTTATACCACCATGTTCTAAACTACGCGACCGCTACATTGACCCACTTCTTATTATGGACGTTTCCCCTGTTGCGTTTCGGCTTAAGCTACCCCCTTGAGTACGGATTCATGATCGTGTACACGCCGGTCTATTGGAAAAAGTGGAATTCATACACATAACAGACCGACAGTGCGTAGCGAATTCCGCTTTTGCGCGATGCGAAGCGATTTGAGGTCGACCGACTACTCGACGTGGCCTAAAACTCCAACGGCGCTGGACTTTTGTTCAAGGCTCCCTAGGCGGCACCTTTCAAAATACCTAGCGAAGACACTTGGGAGCCGATGCAAGGAGTCGACCACTTTGACATCTTTTCGGAATTTCTTCGAACGAATGTCTATTGTTGAGACTTTTGTGCGACCCTTGACTTTGTCAAATTTCGCAACCGCTGGCATGCAAGAACCCCTAAGACACCAAGATTTTGAGGGCTGCACAGCGAGGACTCTAGTGCTTAAGGAGGGGAGAGTGTCATATCCTAGCCCATTTATCTACATGCTAGCATCTGACACTATTTATTTCCTCTTAGTGGTACTTGTATCTTAGCGATATTCAGTTACTCTTTTATTGTCATCACTGCAGTACCACTATATCGCCGTATCTTCCCGGGCATTACATAGTTACTAGCAATATCTCTTCTGGATAGTTCTCTTCGAGATACTTCTATGAGCTTGTGCGATAATATTATATAACACGGTAGAGATAATCTAGATAATATGTATCGCTAATAACAGTTTGGTTTTATTAGTAGGCACCACAAGCTACAAGTTCTAAGGTTGTGTCTAGAACACATGAGGCGTGGATATTTAAGACGAGGACTTACATGCCATGGGAGAGAGCCCATACCGGTACATACCAGAAATACGCCACACCCGGACTGTAAGAAACCATTTTCCTAAGACAATCTTATCAATTCTCTCTACGTTGTATAGTTAGATCCAACGGTTAGTTTCTACTATTAGTCTAAGGTTGCCAACTAAGCCTAACCAAAGCAACATGTCACATCCGCGACCCGTACCCGAAATCACCCTCATATAGTCCGGTGGGGAAGGTTTGCGAAACGCCAAGAGGTCAAGGTAGGCCCGAGCACGAAGGATGCGCGAAACGCCCCATTGAATGTGGCCCCCGGAATCTCCCGAGCGAGTGAGAGCATCGGGAGTCGGAAGTTGTAGGCACGTCAATTGGGTGGTATAGGCGCCACCGTATAGTTAACCGGAGATACAACCACTCGACATCGGGCCCAGCATAATTAGAAAGGTCTTGATTTAGTGTGTTAGTCAACACCACGAGATTCTATATCGAAAACCCGCCCATATTGGAGATCGTATTATGCAAACTACGCAAGTAGACCGCCCACGGTAAAGTAGAAGTGGCAACATTCAGTAGTTCTTGTCGGATAAGACAGTACATAGGATATGCTAGCGACACGGACTCGTAATCAATAAGCCGGTTGGCGAGGGTCGCAGTGAGTGAAGCATAGTGAGCATGATCAGCGTCAGGCTCGAGGGATGGTACATTACGCCCCCCAAACTCCGCCGGAAGGGAAAGCTGGCGTTCATCGCAATTTCACTTCATCGAGCGTATGTGCGTCTTGAGAAACGCCAAAGAATCGGAAAACTTCGGTGCGAATTGACCTATCTACAGCAACACATTAAGGTCGGTAGATATTAGGGGGGGAGGGTGCGGAGCACGAACCCATAGTTGCGTACCTCGCACGTGTTCATCAAACGAAAAACAATATGTGTCCCTCCGAAGTCCGACATAGCAAAGCAAACGATCTTGTCCAAGAGAAGCTGATGAGCCTCCACGGTGTCTTGCGGTCAAGAATGAACATAGTTCTCATTGTGAGATGCCGGGGGGGGGCATTTGCCATCTAGAAGTCCATCGGCAAAGGGGCTCCTAGGTTACTAGAACCCGTAACAACGGTGACCATCGCCCGTATCACCTCAACAAGTTCATGGGCTGTATCCGGGGGTATGTTGTAAATACTCGCCAGTTACTAGTTATATATAACTAATGTTAGCTATTCTAGATATAATTCGTGCATGTCTTGATCGGACACACCGATACCGTGCTTGTTTTGGATACTTAGTTATCGCTAGGCTACAACTCTTTACTTTCTTTGTTCTCACACCAAGCTTCGGGTTGGTTGTCTCTGTGCCTCTCCTATTTGCGTGACTGTGACTTTAACTACGTATGCGTTAGTTACCTTCCATATTGAGCGTGTATGCATGGTTCAACATGTTATGGGCCCCCGCCTCAAGTCACTCACGCGCGACAAGTTTTTTCGGCGAGCTGCGATCGACAACTCTCCCGCGGAAGGCAAGTTTCCATAGAACTATAGTACTTACATCATGTAGTCGGCGATACCGCAAGTATAAACTGCGTTTCGAAACCACTGCGAGACCCCACCCAAGTTAGCTGCCCGAGGACGTCGGTCAGCCAACCACACCGACGCACCCGTCGTGTTTGGGCAAGTTGCAAACATGTCCAAGCTAGAGAGGGGAGAGGGGCGCAGTGGAGGGTGAATACGCATACATATGGTGCACGACAACCTATGCCAATATTACAATATCCTTTCTTATTATTAGCGAACCAACCGTCATCGCGACACTACACATGCTCTAGCCGTGGCTGCAATTCGTGCCCCCCACTGGGTGGAGGATACACTAAAGGTACTTTGAGACGCCCCGGGGCATCAAACCGAGGGGCCGTCGGGCAGAAGGCCGTGTCTCTTGAACCACTATCATGCACGGGTGATACTAGCGGTTTTTACCACTGCCCGTCGCTACATAGCAGCGCCGTCTTTCGCAATGGCGCCATAATCGTTCGATGACTACAACGAGACGCGTGAAATGATCGACGTCTCAACAGCCACTCAGCCCCATAATTTGGGGCTCCTCATGCTACATGGCATTTCCAACACATGCCATTTCGGCCAAGCAAAACAATGTGTCATCAATGCCTTTGATACCAACTACCTCCTTTCATCAGACGACGTGATAGCCAACATCCTTCAATTGGCCTAAAATATGGAAACGGAGCTCCCATGCACGGACCTCCCAACCCCTTTTGTTACGGCCCCGCCAATCGCCGCGTTTATGGCAGCCGGCCGTTGAGCCCATGGAGGACGTGGTCACCCCAGTCGTGGCGGTCGCAATGGTCGCGGTTTGCCAAACAAGTGCAGTGCGTGCGGCAGCTTGGACGACATACTTTCTTTATGCACATCCTCTGATGCAACACTGTTAAAGTGGACACTCGCAAAACGCAAGATGATTGTGCAGAAGCATGGCACCCCGGCAACCATTCATCAGCCCACGGTGCCCTATCGAGTGACGTCTCTCACGACGATCCTCGGGCCAATGCGTCGGAGGACATGCCCACCTTGGAGGAGTACACCGATGTGTATGATGACACATAAGTGAGTATTTCCTTTAGCTCCGTTGCTTTCTCATCCTCCCTCACCCCCGGACGTGACCGCTCAACATTCGGGGTAGTCGATTCGGCCTTATCGATCAATCTCACTGCATTTCGCGGCGATTTCGTTACGTTCGAGCCACCCTCGGGATGTTCTAGAATCGGCGGTGTCGGGGTTAACGTCTAGGGCAGTGGCATTGTCAGACTCGCCATTCCCCTTGTGTCTGACCAAGTCATCCATCGCACTTTCCACGTACTATATACCCCCGCTCGTTCATCGCGGTCTACTCAACGTATTGGACATCTACTCACTGTTAGTTGGATGCAGACACACTGCGGCTGCGAATTCCTTGTCCCAACGACATATTCTGACCTCGGATTGCTCGCGGTCCCCACATGAAGGGAGTGTTGAAGCCTTCGGGAAGTGGCCTCTACCTGTTGAGTAACACCACACAGCCGGAGGGAACACCAGCTATGGACACCTCAGCCTTAGTAAAGAGCCTAGACCGCACACTGTGACCCTGTCCAATGGCACCACCGCTACGGGCACCTTAACATAACCTTCAAGCACAGCATGACCACGGTGTCCGGTCGATTTCGGCGTTACCGGGCAATGTAAAAACTGTTTTCTGCGATTCTTGGTTAATGCACAAAGCTACTTATGCGCCACGAAATGCGCATGCTTGTCACTAAACGGCACGCCCCCTCATGAATTTGTCCTCCGATATCGGGGGCCCGGTGCATGTCCCCTCCCCTCATGGCCTACGCTATTGCCTGCTCGTAATCGACCACCAAGCCAACTACCTGAGGGTACGATTTCTGAGGTCGAAAGATGACACGTGCCCACATGTCGAGTTCATAATCCTAGAAATCTGCCATGTGCACGAACAACACCACTCATCCTCAGGCGCCTTCGCCCTTGACCTGAAGTTTGACTCAGACCATGTGTTCGAGGCCACCGCGACTCGCCTATGTGTGGTCGGTTGGGTGTCGGTGTCCAATACTCTGCCCCGTGTGCTCATCACATGCTCGGCAAGGCCGAACGCCCTTGGCACACACTCAAAGACAATGCCTTTGCGATGCCGCATGACATGTCCGTTCCGAACTCCTTGTGCTCGTGCGCGATCAGCATTGTTGTGCACCTTCGCAACCGTACGTTTAGCAGCGCGGTTGGAATATCCGGTGGCGTTCCCCTCACCCTCCTCACATCGCATGAGCTAGACACGTCAAAGTTCCGTGTCTTTGGGTGCCTTTGCCAAGGTGCCCGACGTGCTCCGTCGCAAGCTTGGGGAGAAAACGTTCCGCGGCATCATGGTCGGCTACCCGCATGACGCTCCGGGATATCGCATCTACAAACCAACAACATGACGCATCACCACGTCGGTATATGTTGTATTCCATGAGGACGTCCCATGCTTTTCCCCCTCCCTGACAGTCGAATCGAAGATCTTTGACGGGTCCGACACGGAAGGTGACCACGGTGATGCCGATGGGTTTTTGATCTCGACCCGCGTGATGCAGCCGAGGTCCCGCCGCTGCATGAGCTCGACCGCCCGCACCGCCTAAGGTCCCACCCCGTTCGCTACGACGAACTTGTGGCCCATGTGTTTGACCGCCCTCGCGTGTTTGTTGGCATTTGCTGCGACCCTAAGGAAGGCACAACCACATAGGACCTTGTCGCACATTCGACATTATGACGTTAATTACTGCCCCGCCGCATCTCCCTGCGGGCGAGACGACCAATGCCATTGCTCTCTTATCGGCCCGGGACAATGTCGAACCAACATCGTACCGTGCCGCCCTCACTAGTGCTCAAGCCTCCGAATGGCAATCCGCGATGCAACATGAGTATGACTCCCTTATGGACAATGGCACATGAGAACTCGTTGACCTCCCCGTCATCCGTACGGTCGTTAACAACATGTGGATCTACAAGACCAAGTCGGACACAAAGGGCGACGTATCTCGCTTTGAAGCTCGCTTCGTGGCCAAGGGATTCAGCCAACATTCGGGTTTATAATTCACGGAGACCCTAACCCCAATCATCTACATGGCTAGCCTCCGCCTATTCCTCGCCATAGCAGCCGCCATGGACCTCGACCATTGTCAACTTGACATTGACACAGTGTTCATGTATGCCCCCATCACAAAAGATGTTTACATCCGCTGGCCGCTCGGATTCTCATACGGCACGCGTAAGGTGTGCCACCTCAAACTGTGCCTCTAAGGCCTCAAACAGCTCCCCCGCGAGTTCAACATGTTGCTACGGGACTAGCTTGTTAGCACTGGTTGGCAACAGTTTGTCTCCGACCCGTGCATCTACATATTCCGCACTAGATCCGTCTTTGCCATGATTGCCATGTACGTGGATGACATCCCGGCGGCGTGCAACAACACGGCATGGTTAATCTCGTTCAAGGCTCGGATTGGCGCGCGAATCAAGATCAAGGACTTGGGCGCCCTATCCCAACTCTTTGGCATGCACATCACACGCGACATGTATGCCCGCACTTTCTTTTTGGACGAATCGAAGTACTTACGCGACATCGTGGACATGCGCGGCATGACGGGCTGCAAACCGTCGCCACTCCCTATGGATCTTGGCTTCGTGTCCGGCCTTGCACGCATGGACTCACCGCTCCTCACAAGCGTGGCGAAGGACATCCTCTTGGGCAGCCTTCAATACGCGCCCGTCCGTACGCGCCTTGACGTTTCAATAGCATTGAGCATCCTTGGCTCTGCTCACGCACAGCCCACGGAGGTTCACCTCGAAACCCTCAAGAATATAGTCCGCTACCTCAAAGGCACCATCCAACTGCGCCTGACTTTGGGGGGAAACCGATCATAGCCTCCAACTTACAAGCTTTGCAGATGTTGAGTGGGCGAATGACAACAACACACGCAAGTCCCGCTCCGGCTACAAGTTCACACTCGGCCGAGGGCAAGTTAGCTACAAGTCCAAGCAAAAGACATGCGCCGCGCAGTCCATGTGCGAGGTAGAGTACTACTTTGCAACATACGTCATCAAGAAGACATTACACCTCCGCCACCTCATGGGGGAGATCTTCAACGCCCCCATCACCGGAAATACCACCATATGGGAAGACAACTAAAGCGCTATCGATTACTCCTACAACGCATTGGTCAGCGAGAAGACCAAACACATCGGCATAAAGTGCCACTTCTTGAAAGACCACGTGGAACAAGGAACAATGAGGCTAAGGTATCTACCCAATGACCAAATGGTGGCAAACATGCTCACCAAACCACTACCATGACCGGCACTGACAAAACATCGAAGTGCGATCCTGGGCGAAACAAAACGTATGCAACGCTTTACCCCATAGCTATCTTCAAGGGAGTGTTGTTAGTAACACTAACTTGTTATTAGTTGTAGATAGCTATTGTAAGATGTTCTAGATGTGATTCGTACATGTCAAGATCACGGATACAATGTATGTTTTGGATATAGAGCTGTCTCTACGCTACATCTCTCCAGTCCTTTGTCCCGACACCATGCCTCGGCGTGGGTGTCTATGCGACTGTCCTATTGCGTGATTGTGACTATAACTACGTATGCGTTAGTTACCTTCCATACTGAACGCGTTTGCAAGGTTCAACATGGTACAATGGACGAAGACTTGATTGGTTGAACCCTCAAGCAAACTTCCCCAAATTCCTCCGTAGCCACAGCAACCACAGTAGGACCGAAAGGCGTTTTGATCAAATACTTGCCATTGTGAGAGAAGGCTTGAACCGCCGATGAATCCTTGCAACGCTCCCCAATATTCCACAGGGGGTGCTCATCGTCGAGTTGAACAAAAGCGGGCCAAGAGGATCTCCTCGCCGGACACCCGTATGAGACTAAACCGTGCCGTACAAGAGCGAAGCATCGTTGGGGTCGAAGCAATACACCGTGGAGTCCCGTGAATATATCATCTCAACCAACGGGATGATAGGGTGCAAGTCGGGATTCTTGTACAACTTTGCAAGGAAACTCAGATGGGAAATGGCGTTGAAGGCGTTTTCCAAGTCCAAGCTTAGTAGGCTGCAATCATGAATGGTTTGTAAGCCGATACGAGTAATATGAATGGCTCCCTCGATACATGCTTTGGCGGTGAAAACCGATCTTTGTACATGGCCTAGGTGGTCGGCCGCAACAGTCGCTATCCGCGCAATGACGCGACACTAAGCTAACCGCAAAAGGACGTTGCCCGCAACAAGCGACCGAACTTTAGGAGCCTCACCACGAAGGCGAGTGGCGTCACGGTCGACACATGTGCGCTTGTGAAGAGCTCACCCGGTCGCACTCGCGAAATCGTATGGTGCAGCATCGTGAATGTTTCCCGCCGAGTAGCAGTTCGCCCATGTACGCCATGCCGGAACATTCAAGTCACGGACATGTTTCCATCGCCATCAATCAACGTGGGTCAGGGACTGGATCCGGATCCTACGGCTCCGCGAATCCCCGAGACTACTCGGGTTCGGACTCGGTCTCGTGGGTCCGGACCCTAGAATCACAGGTAATCGCGGGATCCGGACCCTAGAATCACAGGTAATCGCTGGATCCGAACCCTAGGTTCGGTAGGTAATCGCGGGATCCGAACCCTAGAATCACAGGTAATCGTTGGATCCGGTACCAGTTATTGTAAGTAATCGTTGGATCCGGTACCAGTTATTGTAAGTAATCGTATGATCCGGTACAAGTTATTGTAAGTAATCGTTGGATCCGGTATTCATCGTACTTTAATGGATCCGCGGTAATCGCGAGTACCTCATCCTCGCAAAACGATGTGGAATCGCGATACCCAATTAGTACTCACGATTCCGAGTATCTCACGATTATGTGGTGGCCCGAAGTGACACGCTGGTTTTTTTCGAGGTATTTGGCAATGCAAATCTGCTGAGGTGTATGTCTAGGATTGGTTCAATAGCCCTAATTGTTGTCATTCCGCAGCCTTGAATCGATTGTAGCCCACCCAAGGGCCAGTCTAACGGTGCGTACGCGCTTGAAATCCACCATAATCTGCCCGTCCACATCCAACTCCTATCATAGTTAGCAACAATGGCGGGGCAAGCGGGAAGTAGTAGACCGTCTAGATCAGGGAAGAGCTTGTCATCGACGGCTATCCAACGTACAGAAGAGGAGCTTGTTGGGAATTCAGAGAGGGTGTTCAAGATACCTCAGTCAAATTCTATTGTATGGGATCCAAGCATGAGCAGGCGCATATAACTAGTAGAGATGTAAAAAATGAATTTGCATTACAAATTTCCCCCAAAATGCGCAATTTATATCAATTTGCATGAGTACTTCGAGTACTTATTGGAATCGCGAACCCAACGAATCCAACGGAACCAAAAATTTAAAAGTACTCATGTACTCGGTTCCGGAACCTAAAACACAGGTACTCGCTGGATCCGAACCCTAGAATCACAGGTAATCGCTGGATCCGAACCCTAGAATCACATGTAATCGCGGGATCCGGACCCTAGAATCACAGGTAATCGCGGGGTCCGAACCCTAGAATCACAGGTAATCGCGGGATCCGAACCCTAGAATCACAGGTAATCGCGGGATCCGGATCCCCTTTTTAGAGGTACTCACTAGTTCCGGATCCTAAAAAATCAAGTACTCATGGATCCGAACCCAACAAAAAAATGACGGATCCAGTCCCTGACGTGGGTGGGTGACAAGCGAGGTGTTTTTCTCAGGACAAGGAGCATAGACTCCTCCCATACTTGGAGGCTGTCATAGTCATCTAGATAAATGAGGAGTGGGCGCGCCGGGGGGGGGGGGTAGGGGGTCGGAGAGGTCACTGTCGGGGTGGGGAGTACCATGCGGAGGATGCAACCGATGAAGAGTAGCCATAGCCGCGTCCGCGTCCTCCACCATTCCGAAGTCGGCACGATCGAGGGCCATACGGGCCCGTCGCAGCTGGCCAACTTCCACTAGCTCACGGGCTCGACGGAAGGCAGCACGCGTCGGAGGTCACCTTCATAGAGGCGAGTCTGTGGGTGATGGGGCTCTCGTTGAGTGGGCCGGGCCCGGCGACGACAAGAGCCCCCCCACCCCGGCCCCCCCCACGCCAGCCATGCGAGAGCCTTAGGTCTCCCCTGGGGGCGGAGCCAGATGCTACGCATGACGGAGGTGGGTCGCAGCCGGAGGAGCGGCACGGTCTGGCGGCGGCGGTCCTTAGGATCACCCGCCGCCGGAAAAGCCCGGTACGGGGGGTTTTTGGAAAAATTCCCGTACCCACCATCTTTTGAGGACCGGCGACTCGATCCCTGTGCTCTACCAACCCCTTCCCTAGTCGGTACCCGGTTATCGATAGGCTGCCATAGGCAGTGTGCCTAGGGTTATCGTAACGGCACACTGCTCATAAAGGCGGCCCCCTAACAACGTAATCCACCGGGGGAGGGTAAGGACGGCCACATCGCGATCATATAGGTGTTGGAAACATACGGAACAAGGACATGGGACATGAGAAAATCTGGCTCGGAGGCAGGAGAGCCAGCCGGACACTGTTTGCAACCTACTTATTTTCCCTTCTCAGCCCCCGAAGGAGCAGAGAAGACTCGGCTAGGTGGCGCGCTGTCGTCGGGAGGAGCAACTAATACCTCGGGCGGGGTTGAGCACGGATCGAGGCGGGACCGACGACGACATGAGCGAGGGGGTTTTTCACCTGCCTTTCCCCCTAGCTCCGGCACGACCGGAGTCGCACATGAGCCGAGGCCAGGCAGGTTCGACTCGACCAGCTCAAGCTGAACAGCCTTGCTGATCAGCGACCCCGCAGCGGCTGGAGCAGGCCGCGTATCGTGGAGACTAGCGACATCTTATATTTCATACTGTATCCAAAAAAATTTACGTATATAGATCAAAAAATAATAAATACCTGGATACGGGTATGTTTTAGACGGTATCGTCACTGCCATTGGAGAGGTTGGGATTAGTGGTTCACGGTCTACCTCTTGCTTATGAGTCCTACAGATCGGCGTAGCAGCACTCGGGGGGCCCAGAGACAGCAGCCGGTTTTTACTGGTATTGTTGTAAACAATTTCATTTCATTTCATAGCCAGCTGACGTATAGTACACGTACCCGTATGCATGCGTCGTATCTATTTATAGTACAAGTATCGGTGTGTCGATATGCAGCCGCGACTGCTGGCAGGAGCTCATATGAACTGCCGCCAGCTCAACTTCGCGCTGCGACTCTGGCGGTGGCTCGAGCGGTGACCCGTCTGCTTCGCGCTGATAACGCCAGGAGCGGGCCGAGGAGGCATACGGCTTATGTATGATTAATGTTGACAAAGGAACGCGCGGGTAAATCCCCGTAGGTGTGCAGCTAGCGAGGGGTGAGCTGGTCAGCGTGAGGGATCGCGCCCGTGGTCCTCTTGGGCCACGCGCCACTTCGCTTCGCCGTACCGCGGCGCTCCGCGTTAGCAGCTGGAATACATATATAACCCAGCATGTCGGATAATTTGCCCAGGCAGCGGCGGCAGTGGGGCGCCGCACCAGACCTCAGCCTCAGAGCGCTGGCCGACTCTCAGGTGTGTTGACTTCCCGTCGTAGTAGGCGGCTTGTCGACCTGCCCCCCCTCGGCGAACTCTTTCCGGATCCAGGTGTCACGTCGGAGAGTGGCAGCTGTCGCTCGACTTCCCGTTCCTCGACAACTCGCGTTTACCAGCGCTATTACACCCAGTGGCGCGAAGTATCAGCTTTGGAATGTACTCGCTCCATCTTGCACACGCATTCCCATCACCGTTTCGTGTGCTGCGGTCGACTTTAAACGCTGCCACAGCGCGATCCCGCCGCGGCCTGCCCTAGCTGTCAGAGCACAAGCTGCCGCGGGAAGAGCAGGCAGCTGTCTTGGCGTTGCACAAGCAGGAGCACCGCGCGAAGCATATGTGGATTTAGCCTGAGTGAGCTGACAAACGTTTGTATGATGTGTGCGTGCGCTGTTCCTGCAGTCTATGGAGCTGCCGGTTGACAGCAGTCAGCAGTCAATATCGCGGCGAGCTATGTGAGTTACTGTGCAGTCTCCCTCTCTCCGGGGCGATGATGGGGAACCGTGGAAAATATGTGTGTGTGTGTGTGTGTGTGTGTGTGTGTGTGTGTGTGTGTGTGTGTGTGTGTGTGTGTGTGTGTGTGTGTGTGTGTGTGTGTGTGTGTGTGTGTGTGTTTGAGGGAGAGAGAGAGAGAGAGAGAGAGAGAGAGAGAGAGAGAGAGAGAGAGAGAGAGAGAGAGAGAGAGAGAGAGAGAGAGAGAGAGAGAGAGAGAGAGAGAGAGAGAGAGATGGGGGGGGGGGGGGCGAGAGAGCGCGCGATAGAGACAGACAGACAGATAGATATCGAATGAGGAAGGGCGAGAGTGGAATAGTGCATTGTCGCGGATGAGAGAGTTGAGACGCCTTAGCCGATTAATATTTGATATGGATGCTGTGTCGTCGCAGGAGGAGGTCAGGGGGGAGCGTGCAGAGTAGCGGTGATTTGTGCAGCGGGAGCTTCGATATCTCGAGGTCTGCGGATGGAGGCGTGTTGGGCTCGCGCGTGTGGGAGGGGGGGAGCACCGTCGGGGAGAGTATACAGGCGCAGTCCACAGCTGGCAGGCCGGTCAGGTAGTGTCACTGGCCTTGCAATCATCACACCAGACATTCCTCATGCATGGAGGCGTAATTTGGAGGGCTGGGGGGTTGAACGAGGCGGGTAAGCATGTGCTGCTTTCTGTCATGGCTAGAGAAGGGGCCTAGCGGAGTCTGAGTTTCCTCCGCGTTCTGTCATTGCGGCTGCATAGCCGCCCCTCAGCCCACAACATCACAAAACAGGACCTGCAGGTGTTGCGGGACTCCATGATGGAGCTGGACTTGCACATGACATCGGACAGCGTGGGGAGCTATCATGGGCCAGACACAATCCAGGAAGACTCGGACGAGGACTCTGACTTTGTATATAGCGACGTACGTGACCGCAGTACCGCCCCCTCTTTCTGCAGCTAGCTTAGTTGTGACTAGTCCATCAGACTGCACTGATGGGCGGGCTATGCATGTGATGCAGGTCGACGAGGATTTCGAGTCCTACGATGGCAGTGACAGTGAGCCCAGCCCTATGTACTCCAGTGCCGGCGAGGTTAAGGTCATGAGTGCAGCCCCCCCCACACGAGTGGTATGCCCTTCCGCTGCTGCATGGCTTAGCATTCCTCACTCGTGGTCCCGTCTTTGCATGGTTGTCTTGCCCTGACGATATCACGTGATGTCTTCTGATACGTTCTCCCAACCAATCGCACCCTTATTTTTTTCACCACAGAGCCGAGAGCTGAAGCCCGCAAGGCCAGGGTCGGGGCGCCCCACCTCTGCAGCATCCGTGCGCCCCTTGACGGGTGCACCGGTTCAGGCAAAGGAGGCGCCAAAGGGGCGAGACGAGGAGGGCGACATGGCAGGGGTGCTGGCTGCTCTGTCGAAGGAGAACAAAGCCGTTATGCGCTCTTCCATGTCTAAAGAGGTGCGCTTGGTCTGACTACCATCAGCGGCTGTGAGGAATTGGGGAGGGGGGGGGGGGGGTGCATGGGCATTTGCGTGTATGGTTTAATTTTTTTGGCCACCTGAGAATATTTTTTCGCGCTGGGAACAGAAACCTAAGGCGGCAGATGCGGGGCCCAGCCAGCCAGTGTCAGGCAGCAAAGGGTCCCAGGGGGCGTCGGCAGCAGGGGGGCTACCTCCCGCGAAGAAGGACAAATCACCCACCAAAATGCCGCCGAGGAGTAAAGGTCGGGGCGGGCAGCAGGTGGATGTGCCGCGCTTCAGCGCCAAGGACTGGCTGACGGACAGTCTGGATACACCGGGCGCCACAATAAAACGAATCAGTGGCCGATTGGCTCGTCTTGACCCCAGCAAGCAGCGTATCCTTCAGCAGGTACGTGTTTCTCGCCGTCTGGCCGGGGAATTTCGTTACGTGACCCTGTTATATGATAACAGAAATAGTATACAGAAAAGGGAAAAGAGGAAGGAAGTGGGCATGAGGTGGACGGGGGATGCATAGTCTCACCTCGCCTGGCGTGCTCTCCCCATTGCTATCATCAAGGTACTGGAGAAGCTGGAGAAGGCGGAGGCGGCGGGCTCCATCAATGTGTCGGCCATGTTTTCTTCCCTAGCCACCGGCGCGCCCAAAGCTAAGTCGTCCTTGTCAGCCGCTTCGCATCCGCCCTTGCCTGCAACAGACAGGCAGCCCCCACCGCCCGCGGCTTGCAAGCAGGAGTTGGTGCTGCGCATGCTGAGCTCGCATGATGGTGGCGCGGAGGCGGGTCTGACTGAGGTGGAGCTCTTCGATGCGGCGGTGAGTTTGCTGCTTACACGAATGTTTAGTCCCACTCGATCACGCCTGCAATCATGTGAGGTATTCAGAGCGCTGAACCGGACGTACGTGCGTTCGGGGGTGGGGTTTAGGGGGGACGGATAGAGCTGCTGCCGGAGGACGTGGCGCTGCGCGGTGGCAGTGGGAGTCCTGAGAGTGGGAGCAGCCTGGGTCGCATTGTTTCGGGCAGGTCGCGGACTGTGAATGAGCGCCACATGTGGCTGGGTCAACTGGGGTCGGGTGCGGCTGGCGCACGGCCGTTGGAGGTGGTTATCCGTACGCCGGTGGAGAGCCGTGTTGCTACGCGGATGTTGGTGTGGAACTTCAACAAGAGCATGCATGACCTCGGGCGGGGTACAAAAGAAATGCAGGTGTACGTGGATGGGGACCTGACTTGGCAGGGTATTGTCTCGCGAGGCTGTGGTAATCAGACGTTTGATTACTCCACCGTCATCAACCTGGTGGATGTGCCCGAGGTAACGAAGGCGTCCGCATCAGAGGGGGCGGCGGCGGCCCCGGCTGTGACGGAGGAGGCAGCGAGTAAGGAGTCCAGGTCTGTATCCATCAGTCGGAAGGGGTCAGGCAAGGGGCTGGACGAGCTGAGCAATGAGGAGCTACTGGAGGAGCTCAAGCGGCGGTCGTTGCCGCTGGAGAGCAACAGCACTCCCGAGCGACAAAAGGAGGAAAAGAGGGGCATATTACCGACAGCCCCACCACCGAAGCTGAGCGAATCAGAGCGCAATGCGTCCAATGCTGCCCCCTCACCATCGAAGACCACTGCTGCCAACACCGATGATTGTAAGAGCTGCCTCTTCTTGCCGCCAAACACAAACACATACACACCCAATTCACATGCACACCCCCACACACCTTTTCTTTCTTTCACACACACATACACGTACACATTTACACGCACAACACATATACCTGCACACAGCCAAATTCACACACACATGCACACACGTGCGCACACGCACACATATTCAAACAAATGGTAACAAGTACATTCAGAAAGAGGCAGTAAGCAATAAGCGAACCCAACCTATTTCGCATTTGAGGAACATAATGCTGTGATAACCTAGCTATAGTTTTGAGTGCTGTTATGTTTGGATGATGGCAGCGCCTGCCAAGCCAGGGAATCGGTCCAAGTTAGAGGGATTGCGCAGCCGACTGTCCGCCCGGCGAGGGTCCAAGAGTGAAGCGGCCGGGACTGCCTCCGCTCCTATCGCCACAACTTCTGCAGCAGCTGCTACCGCTGGCGGTGCACCTGCAGCGGAGACAGGTGGAGGGCCCATTTGGCTTCCCGGGAGCAGCAAACAGCAGGCGGGAGCAGATGGGGGCAAGGCTGGAGGTGCGGCCGCGACTGATAGCACCCCTCATTCATATTTTTTTCTTTTTCCTTTTTGCCTACTACTGGTGCCTTCGTTGAAGAGTTGTGTTATCTCAGATTAACAAATCAAAGAATGGTAAAGCGTATTTACGACGAAATACAACACTCAATTTCTTTGACAGGCTAAGCTAGGCATGCACATACACACGCGTGCGCGCACATACCCTCGCGCCTTTTGTCACTCACTCTCTCTCACACACACGCGCACACACACACACACACACACACACACACACACACACACACACATACACACACACACAGTTGCTTTCAAGTCTTGCAAGACATGCGCTATGCACCCGTTACGATTGAAAGGGCAGTCATTTGGCTGGATGCGCCTGTGTGTCGTAGGGTCCGGCCGAGCTGTGAGCAACTTGTTAGCCAGGCGGCGTGGGTCAGACACCGGCGAGGCGCACCTGAAGGAGGCCGCGATAGGCAGTCCGGTGCCAGCGCCACAGGCGGCCAAATCGCACAGCAGCCCCGGTAGGGCAAGGATGGTTAGCCCTCCGCAACACGGAGCGGCCGCTTCTGCTGCTTCTGCTGAAAAAGAGTCAACCGAAATATATGGACTGTTAGGTGATTTTGTCACTCTCCTCCTCCCCTTCCTTTCTCCTAATCAACCCTAAGGTTCTGAACTGTGAACCGTGCCAACCCAGCCACAACCAGCTGCCGTCTGCAATATTCTCTGGACTTCAACGCCTCCATGTCATATTGTCTTTCATACTTATTATGTGTACCTTAGTTTCAAATGCCTTCTACCTGGAATGCGGCTATCTCCTGTCTTTTCTCAAAGACGGGTTGAACCGGGCCGTCATACAGACCGTTTATGTGTCTTCATTGAAGTTGTTGTTTGTTTTGTGATTTTCACTTTGTGCAGGCACCCGCTCGCGCCCGGTGTCAGGCAGGCGAGCCGCGAAGCCAGATGCGCCTGCGAAAGCTGAGGAGAGAAAACCCAAACGTGCGCCGCCAGCCTCCACCCACCCTGTCACTCAACATTCCACGGTTGTGTTTCCTTACTGGAACGTTCCTTGGGAGGACTGTTGCTACGCGAACTAGTCCTTATTTGATTATGATATGAAGTTGTTTTGATTTCATAAAAATAAAACCTCGCATTTGTAAAGTCCGGAGTCCATACCAGTCTGTCTTAGAGCTGAACCAGGTGTCTGTTCCCTCCCCAATCTCCACGCCGTGGTCGTAACAGCCGCCCCCAGGGAACAGAGGGGTAGCCGCGTGTCTGAACTGGATTCCTCGCTGGACAGTTTGGAGTTTTTTCAAAAGAACCAAGCGGGCCGCCTCGACAAATCAATTTCCCTCGCCAAGTCGCGACTCGGCGTGTCAGCTGCTGCTGGTGCCCCTAAGGACAAGGTGTGGGCCCAGTACATTCTGCGGCGTGGCATTCGTGTCGTGGCTGGTTGAGTCGCGTGTGCCTCATGCAGCCCGTCCTGTCATTTATTTGACAACATTTTATCAGTAGCGAAAATATATCCTGCTAATGACTTGCACACACACACGCACACACGCGCAACACACACACACACACACACACACACACACACACACACACACACAACACACACACACACACACACAACACATATACGCACACAACACACAAACAAAACACATATACGCACACACACACGCAGACCCCTCTCCGCAACACATGCACACACACACACACACACACACACACACACACACACACACACACACACACACGCGCGCGCGCGCGCACACACACGCGCGCACATGCACGCACACACGCACACACAGCACCCCACATACCCCTAACCCGACTCGCTAAAGCTCTTCATTCGTGCGTATCCTTGCCATGTTTTTTATAGATCCTTTTTTTTAAATGCCATTACGTAGCATTTACTGTCATATTTGGGTCGCTGCCGTGTTACTGTTGACACGAATTTACCTTTGTGCCTGAATGCGTATTTTGTATGTGAATCCTTTGAATTGGAATGCACGTGTTTCCTCGCGCTGTAGCCTCCGGTGGCGGAGTCGGTGGACGACATGGAGGCGCTGATTCAGGCGGAACTGGCCGACATGGACGAGGACGACGCGCTGATCAAGGACGAACTGGAAAACTGGCTGATGTCCTCCTCCTCCACCGCCGCCCCCGCCCGCACGCAAGAAGCAGCGGAGACGTCCCAAACCGAGGCCGCGCCCCAGTTTGTGATCCCGCAGGCGCCTTCAGGTAAGCGGGCGGGGGCTGAAGGGTTGGCGCTCTCCTATTGGCACATGCGCTGGTCGGTGGTCCGCTGCTGTTTGCGGTAGTACGGTCAACATATGTTAACATTAGATTACATAGCATCATCGCAATTTCTTACCTACATTGTTATATGAGTTTCCCTTTCATTAAAAGCCTACAATTAACCCACAGCCACACAATTCGCGAACTGTCTGCTGTGTTGGCTGCCTCCGGCCGTGTGAGGCGCTGATTTCAAACACCCTTACCCTTCACTTGATTGTCCTATTACAACAATATTTCTCGCGCCCCTTTCCTTTTTGCTGCAGCCGTCCCATCTGGACTGGCTAGTACATAATGCGCAAACAGAGGAAGATAACCGTGAAACTGACGAACACCTCGCCGCACTGCATATCACCCAATCTCGCCAATGTCATGTTACGATTGCGTCGCTTTGGGGGGGCATTACGACGCATCGCAATCAGCAGCAGGAGGCTGTCCTGTTTAGAAATGTAGAGGGCTAGAGAGAGCGTGTGTCCCAAAAATGTATATGTATATGAACTGGATATGACCGCAGTGGCTGTGGCGTACTGAGGGGGTGTTTTGGTTGGGCTTGGCTCAGGGAAACTGCTGGAGGTGGTTATCCACAGCACGTGGGGCGACTCGCACTACGTCGGCCTGTGCGGCATCGAGCTCTTCAACACGCGAGGGGAGCTCATCAGTGCGTGCCCGTCCCAGTCCCAAAACTACCTAAAGCCCGGTTAACATCTATTGTCTGTCGGATCTGCTGGTAAAATGGGGTACTATTAACCATTTCCCCACATATGATTTTCGTCAAATTTATTTTGAGGCGGTGGTGGCGTCATCTGTACGACACACCCAACACTGCCCTTAATGTGACAAATCCTATATTCTGTGTTAGTGTGTCCGGCACGAGTGTGAAAATTGCCACCTTTTCTTTTTGCGTTTATCTGTCTTAGATTGATTGATATCTTTAATTAGGTAAGAGGCTTACAGTCTCTTTCTCAGTGAAGCATTTTTTTGTTACATCGTTAATTCACTAATAAGGAAATCCTATTTTGTGTAGTGTGTTCGAATTCAAATCCAGAATTTGATGCACCGATTATATTTGCTTCCCAATCCCGCCATGTCGACCATTCGAAATGGGTTTAATATTCTGAGACTTTGACTAATGAGAGACAAATTAATTAATTTTAGGGTTTCGCGTGTTGTTTTGGCCGCGCCAGTCACGATTCTCCACGCTGGGCAAGCCACTCCATTCTCTCTCTTCTGCGGTGGTATTTCTTCAGAGGTGGTTGTATCTCCTGGCAGACCCCCTGTTTATATATGCGTGCCGACCACGCACCCTCGCTGTTCGTCACCACCCATCGCCCAGTGACCCTCCTCCGCGAGATGGCACCGCGCACGATCCCTACCCAATGTTTCCTTCCACCCCTCCTAATCCCTTTGCCTGTCCGCATTCGAACCTTTCCTACCTGTTACACCCAACGCGGTGCCGTCTTGATGTTTCTTTTTGAGCATGTTGTGTTGCATTTTTTGCATATTTCCATAATTACGGTGACTGAAGCACTCTCCCCCTTTGCACTCACCACAGGCATCAGCAACCCGTCGACGCAGGTGTCGGCCCAGCCGGCGTCCATCAACGAACTGGCGGAGTACGCCGCTGACCCGCGCACGCCCGACAAGTTGGTGGACGGGGTGAACATGACGTGCGACGACCTGCACGTTTGGCTGGCGCCCTACGCCAAGGGTACGCTGAACCGGATCTCTGTCAGCCTGGACACCGCGCAGGAGCTGGGCATGCTGCGGGTGTGGAATTACAATAAGAACCGCATCCACAGCCAACGGGGCGCGCGACATGTGAGTGTCGTTCAGTGTGGCTGGGTCAACAAGCGGAAACAATGCAACGATTACTTTCCAGTGAAAATAAACTCACCTCTACTCTCATCTGCGTCTCTTCTTCATTGATTCAATTTACAGTTGTATTTTTGGTGTATCTGCGTTGGATGCGTCTCTTTGTGTAAAATTTTCAGGATTTTGATTTCTTCGTAATTTTTTGTTCAGTTTCAGTGCTCTTAAACATAACGCATTCGCCAAAGAATATGCATATTTTGTTTAATTTTCTAAAGCTTTTTTTGCTGCCTGCTCTGCACCTAATTACTTGATGGTTGATGAAAAGGGTGTGTAATTCGCGTTGGCAGCAGGTCGCGAAACAAATTGCGTTCGCGGACCGTTGCAATGGCCCGGAGAAATACTTATCACTTAAGATGTATTAGACTCGCGACTAGAGTTTTCGTTTTGGGCGTCGGACTGAACTCAGCTCTGGCGGAATGCGCAGGTGGAGATCGGGCTGGACGGCAACCTCATCTTTTACGGCGAGATCAGGCGAGCGCCGGGCTCCCTGGCCGAGGCGCCCGCCTTTGCGGAGTGTATTCTGTTTTCGGAGGGTGAGGGGATGCTGCAGGCGGTGGAGGCGTACGACGCAAAGTACCATCGCCAGCGGCTCGAGGCGGAGCGCGTAGGCACGCCGCCTAGCGCCAGTGACAGCATGCAGCCATCGCCGCTGGAGGTGGTCACAAACGACGCGGACGACCCGCTGGGGTGAGCGTATATGATATGCACTTGATTTCGGTGTGAGTGCGAGAGAGAGGAAAAGAGAGAGAATGTGTGTGTGTGTGTGTGTGTGTGTGTGTGTGTGTGTGTGTGTGTGTGTGTGTGTGTGTGTGTGTGTGTGTGTGTGTGTGTGTGTGTGTGTGTAAGAGTGTGTGTGTGTAAGAGTGGGCGTGTGTTTGTGCGTACGTGTGTTACTGAAAGTGTGGCAAGTGTTTGTTTTTTAGTTTTGGTTTTTAGAGTGTTAATGAGTGTGGGTGTGTGTGTGTGTGTATGTGTGTGTGTGTATGTGTGTGTGTGTGTGTGTGTGTGTGTGTGTGTGTTTGTGTCATTGCGGTGTTGTAACTGATTTACTTCGCTCAAACTGTTTCATCGCCGAGTTTGATACATTTCCTGCACCTCAACCGCCGCTGATGGTCGGATTTCGCGGCTTAGGTTCGGAGCTGGCAAGGTTGGGTCAGACGGGCGGCCTATGACGTCCGCCATCCAGCAGCCGCCCTCAGCCGCGGCCTCCAGCTCCAGCAGACTGGGCGTCATCACGGAAGACTCCCCCCCCTCCAGTCGCGGCGCAGGTGAGCAACAAGGCCACAAACACTCCCTCACTGACACCTACCGGCGCAATTTCCGTCCTTGTCTCCAGTCCATTTATTTGTTCTTATTTACACAATTGATGTTTTGTATATCATGTGCTTTTGGCTTTTAACGAGTCCTGGCGACGATTGTGTTGCGCAATGCTAACCTCCCTCCCCTCTCCTCTGCGCGGCGTTGGGCAGGTGGCGCCCCCAGTGGCGGCATGCCAGGTCTCATGGGTCGCGAGCTGAGGCTGGTGGTGCTCGCCACCTGGGGCGACCCATACTACATGGGGCTCACCGGCCTGCAGGTGCTCGGGGCGGGCGGGAATCCGCTCCCCCTCACCGCCTCATCCCTCGACGCCTGCCCCCGCGACCTCAACGCCATCCCGGGCTACTCCGGAGACGACCGCACGCTGGACAAGCTCCTCGACGGTAAGCTCTTCATCCATTTGACATAGGTGACCATTGCAATGTGGCCAGGACGCCGTTTTGAAAGTAAACCGTGCATATCATGAATAGACTAAGTAATGACACGTCAGTTTCTGAATGGGCTTTGAAGTCTGCTGTGTGGGTCGATGGGTGAGAGAGAGAGAGTCAAATTGCTTTTCGATTGAACTCTCCTTACCACAAATTAGACTCACCACAATGTGTAAAGTTCAATAGTTGACAGAGTTCTATTGATATGTTTGCTAAGTGTCCTTGTCAGTGCCTGCAGTTGTGCACTGTGTTTCAAATTTCCCCACTTGCGTCCAAAACCACACGCGCTCGTTTGCAGACATACATACATACACACAGACACACACACACACCACCACCACCACCACCACAGGCACCACCACAGGCACACTCAGGTGATTAAGCTCAGTCTTGTTTTGACAACCAGGGCTGTCGTGTTGTGGCGTTGCAGTTCTAACCAATCGATATGCGCAGGCGTCAACATGACCTCCAACGACGCCCACATGTGGCTGGCACCCATGAAGGTCAGCACCCTCAGCGGAGGCCCCGTCAGCGCGGACGACCCCAACGGCTACCTCACTATCAGGCTGGGCCCAGGCGAGGTGGAGGTAACAGGTGTGGCGCCTTCTCCCACCTCCCACTTGGAGGAGAGTCACCATTACCAGGATGGCGTCTAACGGACGGGTGCATCTTCTGTTTTGAACTCAGTTTTTGCACAACATCTTTGCGCCTTTCTTGTTTAAGCATTGCAGCAGAACATTCCTGGATATGAAGCTTATACAAATTGCCATTGTGGGTCTTTTGCTCTGATCTTCACTCGCTAATTTTACCTGTTTACTAGGTCGGAGCGTCTGTCAGTCGCTGTTGATAATGTCGCTGAACGGTGGTGTGAAACTGTTGCGTCAGGCCTTCGGGTGTGGAACTACAATAAGAGTCTAGAGGACACCACACGCGGGCTGAAGGCGGTGCAGCTGCTGCTGGACGGCAAGCCCATCTCTCCGCCAGGTGATCACTGCTTCGCTTGATTGCTGCAGGGAGCGGCCCTGTGGGGGATGGGGGTACATGATATCTTCTTTGAAGGGCGAACCTGCCATTCACATTGATGCATTACTTCACCCAACAGCGGACCTGACGCTTCCACATTCCGCTACCAATTCATATTTGCACGTATTTGATGCTGAGTTATTTTTCGTGCTTTGTAATCCATTTCTTAATGAATTGTCGGACATTTATATTGTATCTGATTACATGAAAAGATCCCAAATTGCCCCCATCACTGGAAAAGTAATCAGTCAGCGAGTAAGGCAACGGTGATCATACTATATGGATGGATGTGTCAGTACGTGGAAAAAAGGTGTCTTTGAGGGGGAGAGGGAGGCGGAGAGCGGCACGTCGCCACACACGAGCACATGTGAATCTGAATTATGCGACGGTTTCCACGTAATGTCATTAACTTTTCATCAAATGGTGGTATATAATCAGTGACTCGCAGGGCATGGGCGCTTTTACCAGGAGGGTGAGAGATGGTGCTCCCGCTGAGGGGGGCAAGTTGGCGGTTGCTTGCTTGGGGGCCATGACGCATTTTGTTGGTGTTTGGCCTCAGGTGGACACATTTTGTCGAAGGCGCCCGGAGACGCGCGCTTTGACTTTGGGCAGACCCTTCGGCTGCACCCCAGCCTCGCCACCACAGCCCCCTCCGCTCTCGCCACGGGCAGCGGCGTGCTGCACGCGGGATTGGAGGCCAGCGCCTGGATCCACGCCATGCCTGACCCCATTAGGGCGCAGGAAGTGTGGCTGGCCGCCCGAAAGGCGCGCAACCACTGCGCATTGCTGCGCCAGGTGGGCCACCTCCCCCCCCCCCCCCCCCCCCCCCCACCAAATTGTTTTTGCAAAACTTCACACTAAATGTTTCCGGTTTGTGCTCGCGATTCAATTACCCTGTGCGATTTACGTCACGTAAGAATTTCTGCTGAGACACGCTTATCATTGTCCAATTTCCGTTGATTGCCATGAAAACTTTATTCTGCTGTTGTCACCGGGACTGTTCGCCCGAGTGCGGCAGCGTCATCATTTGAGGATTCCCCCCCTCACGACCTCCTCCGCCCCTGCCTTTGGGCGACTCGGTGTGCAGGATTTCGACACGCCGCTGCTGCCCTGCGGCTTTGTGATGAAGCTTATCCTCCTCAACTCCTGGGGCGACCTCCATTATGTGGGCCTCACGGGCATCGAGCTGGTGGACGCCGTGCAAGGCCCTGTCAAGGTCACTCCCCTTCCTCCCTTCAGCACTGGCCCTCGTGCATCACCTAAAGAATGGGTGTTTTCACAATTTGATATCTTGTGTTGGGACACAATAAA
>JAPMLY010000702.1:0-67366 GCA_026401115.1 Tetraselmis chui
AAGAATAGAAAAGAAAAGAAAAGAATGTATAAGAAAGAAACGAAAAGAAAAGAAAAGAAAGTTACAGAAAGAAAAGAAAAGAATAGAAAGTAAAAGAAAGTTAAAGAAAAGTATAAGAAAGAAAATGCATAGAAAATATAAGAAGGTACAAGAAAAAAAGTTAAAGAATGCATAAGAAAGAAAAGTAAGAAAAGAATAGAAAGTTAAAGAAAGTATAAGAAAGAAAAGAAAAGAAAGTTATAGAAAAGAAAAGAAAAGAAAAGAAAAGAAAAGAAAAGAAAAGAAAAGGAAAGAGAGAAAAGAAAGAAAAGAAAAGAAAGTTAAAGAAAGTATGAGAAAGACAAGAAAAGAAAAGAAAAGAAAAGAAAAGTTAAAAAAGTATAAGAAAGAAAAGAATAGAAAGAAACGAAAAGTTAAAGAAAGTATTAGAAAGAAACGAAAAGAAAAGAAAAGAAAGTTACAGAAAGAAAAGAAAAGAATAGAAAGTAAAAGAAAGTTAAAGAAAGTAAAAGAAAGCAAATGCATAGAAAATATAAGAAGGTACAAGAAAAAAAGTTAAAAAAAGCATAAGAAAGAAAAGGAAGAAAAGAATAGAAAGAATAAGAAAGTATAAGAAAGAAAAGAAAAGAAAAGAAAAGAAAAGAGAAGAAAAGAAAAGAAAAGAAAAGAAAAGAAAAGAAAAGAAAAGAAAAGAAAAGAAAAGAAAAGAAAAGAAAAGAAAAGAAAAGAAAGAAAATAAAAGAAAGTTAAAGAAAGTATGAGAAAGACAAATAAAGAAAAGAAAAGAAAAGTTAAAAAAGTATAAGAAAGAAAAGAATAGAAAGAAACGAAAGGTTAAAGAAAGTATAAGAAAGAAACGAAAAGAAAAGAAAAGAAAGTTAAAGAAAGAAAAGAAAAGAATAGAAAGTAAAAGAAAGTTAAAGAAAGCAGTTGCATAGAAAATATAAGAAGGTACAAGAAAAAAAGTTAAAGAATGCATAAGAAAGAAAAGTAAGAAAAGAATAGAAAGTTAAAGAAAGTATAAGAAAGAAAAGAAAAGAAAGTTATAGAAAAGAAAAGAAAAGAAAAGAAAAGGAAAGAGAGAAAAGAAAGAAAAGAAAAGAAAGTTAAAGAAAGTATGAGAAAGACAAGAAAAGAAAAGAAAAGAAAAGAAAAGTTAAAAAAGTATAAGAAAGAAAAGAATAGAAAGAAACGAAAAGTTAAAGAAAGTATTAGAAAGAAACGAAAAGAAAAGAAAAGAAAGTTACAGAAAGAAAAGAAAAGAATAGAAAGTAAAAGAAAGTTAAAGAAAGTAAAAGAAAGCAAATGCATAGAAAATATAAGAAGGTACAAGAAAAAAAGTTAAAAAAAGCATAAGAAAGAAAAGGAAGAAAAGAATAGAAAGAATAAGAAAGTATAAGAAAGAAAAGAAAAGAAAAGAAAAGAAAAGAAAAGAAAAGAGAAGAAAAGAAAAGAAAAGAAAAGAAAAGAAAAGAAAAGAAAAGAAAAGAAAGAAAATAAAAGAAAGTTAAAGAAAGTATGAGAAAGACAAATAAAGAAAAGAAAAGAAAAGTTAAAAAAGTATAAGAAAGAAAAGAATAGAAAGAAACGAAAGGTTAAAGAAAGTATAAGAAAGAAACGAAAAGAAAAGAAAAGAAAGTTAAAGAAAGAAAAGAAAAGAATAGAAAGTAAAAGAAAGTTAAAGAAAGCAGTTGCATAGAAAATATAAGAAGGTACAAGAAAAAAAGCTAAAGAAAGCATAAGAAAGGAAAGGAAAGGAAGAAAAGAATAGAAAGTTAAAGAAAGTATAAGAAAGAAAAGAAAATAAAAGAAAATAAAATTGTCACAAACAAAACAAACAGAAAAGAAATGAAATTTAAGAAACTAATATAATATGATAAAAAGGAAAAATAATGAACAAAAGAATTGAAAAGAAAGCAAAGGAAAAAAATGATTAAAAAGAAAGAAAAGAAACGAAACGAAAAAGGAAAACATTGCTGACAAGGATGCAACCCAATGCTGATGAACAAATGAACTATTGCAATCTGAACGTACACACAGAAGTACGGGTACTTCCATCGCCATCTTCGCACGTTAATAAGAGTATTTGCAACACTGTGAAACGAAGTTGTAAAAATGTATAATAAAAATATAGAAATGTAGCATCACCTGCGGCAGCCCCTCATTGCTGAGGCCCACCGTGTTTGCGCCCCCACCACCACCCCCGCCAGTGGACACCAGGTCCGGCACGCCGCTGCCCGTCCAGCACTCACGCTCGGCGGTCGCGTCGCAGAGGGCGCTGCAGTTGTAGCGGCGCAGGGTCACCGCAGCGCCGTCGCCCGTGTGGACGTCGTCTCGAAAGGGGCAGGCCTCGGCGTAGGAGGTCGCGTAGTGGTTCAGACCGAACAGGTCGGGTCGGTTGGCCTGGCCGCAGGGACGTGTTCGGGAAAGACACACACTCACACACACTCACACATACCCATCATTCCTCGCAATATCGCATATACATACTTACTCTCTCTCTCTCTCTCTCTCTCTCTCTCACACATTCTCTCCCATACATATACATACGCACTATTCTCTCTCTTTATCTCTCATGCATACACACACACACTGTCTCTCTCTCTCTCTCTCTCTCTCTCTCTCTCTCTCTCTCTCTCTCCCCCTCTCTCTGACACACACACACACACACACACACACACACACACACACACACACACACACACACACACGCACTCTCCCACACTCATACACACACTAACACCCATAATCTCTCGCCATTTCCCATACACATTCCCACTCTCTCGCTCGCTCTCCTTCAAGCACACACACTCGCCTTCACATTCACACACACTCTCTTCTTTCCCTTTCTCGCTCATGCCCAAGATTTTTATTTTTTTTTCAGTTGCGGACTACAAAAAACCAGCGGTGGCGCCGAAGAATGCGAGAGCGTCCCAATTTTAACTTATGAATAACTATCTTTCATTCTATAATTTTAAATAGATAAACAGAGAGCGATAGCGAACAAATTTAAATTACAGCTTTCATTTCTGTAAATAAATGTAATGTTAGTATGAATTTGAGCTAATTTAAATTGACATATGGTGCGATATTATTATTTTAACGATATCAACAACAACGGTCTGTCAAAGCCGTACGGGTACGGGTAAAAAGGTAAGACGCGCGTAAAGTACAGAGGAAAGGCGCCCGCAGCGGCCGCGCGTACTTTAAGCAGTGCACGCTCCTCCGCGGAGAAGGTCGGCAGCCGAGCGCCCAGCAGGCGGCGCAGCGAGTCGGGGTAGTCGTGCTGCCCGTCGGGTCGCCCCCACACAGGGTCCGCGAAGACGCCCAGCATCCCCTCCATCGCCCGCACCGCCGCGCCGATGTCCTGCGACAATAAGCAGCAAACACCCGCGTCCGTTCATCTTGATTACAAACAAATTGATCACAAACATAATAGATGAAAGCAACAAAAACATTTGTACGCTACATCGCATGCAAGGCAATGTAGTATCGTTGGCGCAAACTGTCACGTCTCCGGGAAAGGGCTAAAGGCATGGAGCCAGTGACTGGTGGCAGCCTTTCCAAGTGAAGAGATGGTAGATGAAAAGAAAAACTGAAAATATACGCAAAATCAAAACGGACGGTGCATTCGCGGCATTGGACTCATTTGCGTGACTAAATGATGCCATATGGACGACGAATGGGAAAAAGGGTGAGTGATAGGGGTGATGAGGGAGCAGGGGCTCTGCACGCACCGGCCCACACGGCGCCTTGGGTTCGCGCCAGTCGCTGTTGAGGACGATGCCGATGCGAGCTGGGCTCAGCTGTGGCAGCTCCGTCTGAAGGCGCATCAAATGTGAGGGGAAATAGAGGGAGGGGGGGGGGGGGGGGGGTAGTAAGGGAGGCAGGGATGTGGTGGCGGAAGGGAAAGGATAAGGGTAACAGCGGCCAATGGACGACGCAAACAAACGGCGCCAATGTGTCGACCGCTTCGGCAGATAATAGTTCATTTCTGATAATTAATTAAACAGTTGATTGATTTGATGAACTGGGCAGTAAATGGAGCCGACCGAGGGTGGAGAGCGAAATGGGGACAGTACGCCAAGCAAATGCGCTACTTGCTGGGATATTGAGGATATTGGCGTCTCCCGCAGACCCTAATACCAAAACCCCAAATTCATACTTTGGTTGGACTGAAAGGAAGGAATGCGTCGATTTATGAAAAACATGTTAAATTGAGGTGCCTTTTGTGACGACACGACACTTCTTTGCGATTCAACAAATTGTGATGCACCTCGACATCCGCCAATGAGGGTTGAAAAGAAAGAGCGACCGATAGAAAGAAAGAAAGCCGTCCATAATCTCTGGAGAGAACAAAACAGATTGATTGCAGTGGAGATAGGGGCGGAGGGTGGAGGTGGTTGGGCCGCCGTCGTACCTGCAGCTCCCGAAACTTGATGACGGCCTCCAAATGAGCCAGGATGACGTTGTGCGAGGCAATGTACGGCCAAATGGTTTGATTGGTATAGGGCGCCACGCCTGATGACGGGCAGAGTGCACCCATGTAGCGTTGAACTCGTAAATCGTTTCATTTCGTTTCATTTCATTTCGTAGCGGTCAGCGATGCAGGACACGAACAAGAAGGGACCCACAGCACAGATTATCTGCACAGTATCGTAAACGGGACAGCGTGTGTGTGTGTATGGAGAGGGAGAGTGTGACTGTGTGTTTATGTGCCTCTGGGTCCGGGCCAACGTAAATGTGAATATAGTGACTTATTTTCGTGCCTGTGTGTGTGCGCACGTCTCTGCTTATGCATATTTGCGCCCATGCGTCCGTTCACATGTGTCTGTGTTGACATGTTTATCTGTGAGTGTGTGTCTGTGCCTGTGTGCATGCGTGTGTTTGATTTATGAATACGGATGTTTGTGTGTGTTTGTGATTATGCATGTTTGTGTTTGTATGAACGTGTGTGGGTGTGTGTGTGTGTGTGAGTGACTGTTTCTGCTGTGTGGGTCTATGTTAATCTTCACATCGACGCCAAAATGTGTGTGTGTGTGTGTGTGTGTGTGTGTTTTGTGTGTGCTGGCCTCTGTGCGTGCACGTGTGTTTGTCTATCAATGCACATCAGCGTATATCTGCGTTTATTTGCATCTGCGAATGAGTGCGCGGTGAGCGTGTGGGGTATTGTGTGTGTGTGTGTGGGTGCGTGTGTGTGTGTGTGTATGAGTGGGTGTGAATGGGCGTGTGTCTGCGTGCGTGCAATAATGTGTGTCTATGATTGTGTGTGTGCGTAAGTGTATATGCCTGCGTGTGTACGATAATATGTGTGTGTAAGTGCGTGAATGCTTTTGTGTGTTCTTTCGTGTGTGAATGCGTGTGTGTGTGTGTGTGTGTGTGTGTGTGTGCGTGCGTGTACGTGCATGCGTGTACGTGCATGCGTGCATGCCATAATATGTGTGTGTGTGTGTGTGTGTGTGCTCATGGGGTGTGTCTGGCTGGTGCCCCATTCCTCCCACCAGGAGCGTGGCCCCAGCCGCAGCCGAGTTGCGTGAAGGTGAACGGCTCATTGAAGGTGTAAAACGCGTCCACTTTTCCCGCAAACTCTCGAAACATCAGCTCCGCGTAGTTCACAAAATGGCGCACAATGGCCGACCGCCGCCCCCCCGCCTCCGGCTCCCCCTCCGCCCCCAACACGCACTCGAACCACCCCTGCACACATCACAGTCACAACGGCTCCACTGAACCCGAAGAATGTGCCCATCGGTAATCAACTTGCGTAGCGCATATGTACCGATCGAAATTGCCAATATCAAGCGGGCAATAATGAAGCACACGCACAGTTCGCAAATGTACATATGTGATGGCAAGTGAAGCAGCAAACAGGGGCATACGCAGTCGCCATGCAAACCAAACAACTAGCGGAAAGGGCGTGAAAACATGCCAATTGGAAGTGGGCAAAGGAACAGCATATTATGAACAACAACATGGGTGTGATTTGGGGGGTGGGAGTTGCGTTCTTCTACTGAAATTGGCTGCACGGGACCTAAATTCTTTGAAGCGGTCAACCTATATTAATTCGTGGTTGGTTGTAAATTTATTATACGCAGTCACCAGGCATACCAAACAATTAGCGGAATCGGCGTAAATGCGTGAAAACATGCCCATTGGAAGTGTGCAAAGGAACAGCATGTGGTGAACAACAAAATGGGTGTGATTTCAATTATTATGTGCAAAACTGAAACATACAACAGCGTCGCGTCTTTGAAGTAAATGTTGTCACAGTCATTCTTCATAAAATGGCAGCGCCTTCCTTTGTCAATTAAATACGATGACATTCCCATGGCACCGCTCAACCCTGCGGACACTCAAGCTGCCACAACAGAGCGCAACGTGGGACCACGTTTCTGACGCGTATAAAACACAAAAAACATAATTAATTAATACATACTCATTTAGCCGCAGAGTTGGAACAAACGCAAAAATGCCATTATCTTACACTGCACAACGTCTGTTCTGAAAGAGCAACAAATGGAGTGAATGTGTTTTATTGGCAGTCTACTGCCAATGTTGCTCGAGTTAAAAGTGCGGCTCCAACAACTTTCATCGACACTCGGGCAGGGACAGAGCAGCTGCTGAGCCCCTTTGCTACTATTGTGGAGTGGTGTTCGAGGCACTTTGGGGCCGCAGCGGTGCTCGGAAAGCGCGGAATGGGATTATAGTGTGAGCTCTGTGTCGAAGCGCGTGCGAATTTTTTCAAAGGGGTCGGAAAGAAATTTAAATCAGTTTTTTCAACAAACAAATAAATAAATAAATAAATAAATAAATAAATAAATAAATAAATAAATAAATAAATAAATAAATAAATAAATAAATAAATAAATACTTGCCCCGTACCTGTACTTCGAAGGGTCTGCTGTTTTCAGGGTTTCGGTTGATCGCAAATATGTGCGTGGGAATGAAGGGAGGAACAACGCGGACGAGCGATAAGTGGGAGTTAAAGTAGCAAGCAAGCAAGCGCGTGGTGGAAGTGCGATATTGTGATGTGCGAGCTGCTGCCATGCCTGTGTTAATGAGGTTGTGACATGTGGGTCTGTGGCCATTCTCTCGAGCGACAATTATTATTGGCTCTCTTGCCCGCCATTCTCGGTCGGTACACTCTGAGCCTTCCCAACAAGTGGAGTTGTCGTATCATGTCCAGCCTAATTGCATGGTGCGGTGCGTAGAAAACCCTTGGTAATGTGGGAGCTGGCAGCATCATTAGCATGATTTCAACTTAAACAACTTGATTTCGACGAGACACATCGTTTGTTTGCTTCGCAAAAGAAAGCAAGAATGAATAGTTGAGCTAAACACGAGCCATTGTCTTTACTTTGTTTTCGTGTCGGTGCGTTGCGTTCTTTGGTGTTGTTCCGTCACATGTGTTAGTGCTTCAGTATGTGTGTGTGTGTGTGTGTGTGTACTTTAGAATATGTGTGTGTGTGTGTGTGTGTGTGTGTGTGTGTGTGTGTGTGTGTGTGTGTGTGTGTGTATTTGAGTACTTTAGAATTGTGCGTGTGTGTGTGTGTGTGTGTGTGTATTTGAGTAATTTAGAATTGTGCGTGTGTGTGTGTGTGTGTGTGTGTGTGTGTGTGTGTCTGTATTTGAGTACTTCAGAATTGTGTGTGTGTGTGTGTGTGTGTGTGTGTGTGTGTGTGTGTGTGTGTGTGTGTGTGTGTGTGTGTGTGTGTATTTGAGTACTTTAGAATTGTGTGTGTGTGTGTGTGTGTGTGTGTGTGTGTGTCACAATTTGAGTACTTCAGAATTGTGTGTGTGTGTGTGTGTGTGTGTGTGTGTGTGTGTGTGTCACAATTTGAGTACTTCAGAATTGTGTGTGTGTGTGTGTGTGTGTGTGTGTGTGTGTGTGTGTGTGTGTGTGTGTGTGTGTGTGTATTTGAGTACTTTAGAATTGTGTGTGTGTGTGTGTGTGTGTGTGTGTGTGTGTGTGTGTGTCACAATTTGAGTACTTCAGAATTGTGTGTGTGTGTGTGTGTGTGTGTGTGTGTGTGTGTGTGTGTGTGTGTGTGTGTGTGTGTGTGTGTGTGTGTGTGTGTGTGTGTGTGTATTTGAGTACTTTAGAATTGTGTGTGTGTGTGTGTGTGTGTGTGTCACAATTTGACGATTAAATCAGCGGAAGGGCGTTCACGCACAACTATGGGCAATTGCTTGTACATAATCCTTTCAAAGCTGCTATCTTCAAGACTCTCATCGACGTGATATATAAGCCAGTGAGACGACAGAACGACCACTACAGGTTAAACATCATTTGATCTTGTGGTTCTTAACAAAATGGACCCGTCCCCCTCTTTCAATCAATGCCACGGGATCAACGCACCTGCCGGTAGAGGTCGTCGCAGATGGGGATGACGGCGTCGTAGCTCGCGTCAAGCAGCCCCTTCCACCAGACAGCACACCACTCGCTACGTCAACCGCGTAGGTTGTCAAAAGTAATATCGGCACGCTGCGTTACAAGCACAATGATAAGGGGCGAAGGGTGATATTCGAGTGTCGTGGGTAGCGGCGTTTATTGTCGCGCCTGCGGGAGGTCCCAGTGGTAGATGGACATCACCGGTTTGATGCCTTGCGCGAGTAAGTCGTCAACGAGTGCGTGGTAGAAAGCCAAGCCCTGTGGTCGACGGGGAAAACACGTGAGAGGGAAAATCAGTACTATGCGAAGCCCTCACGTTTCTGAGCCGACAACTCACTCGGGCAGCAGACAGGGCGGCGAGGGAGAAGAAGGGGACGAGGCGGCCAGCGGCGACCAGGGTTTAGGGTTTATGGGTGGGACCTCCTTGTTGATACCGTCCGCTATGATGCCGGTGGGTATCACCCGAGGCCAAGCCACGCTGAAGCGATACGTCGCCACGCCCAGTCCCGCCATCGTCGCCACGTCCTGAAGTCCCGGGCATACATACACACGACAGTATGACCAACACTGCTTCGTTACTGTCGCACTTTATTTGTTTCTGTTTAGGATAAAACAACGCGCAAGCCACTTTAACCCGTACAGCACCCTCTGCTCCTCGCACGCGCTATGCTTGATCGACACGAAAGAAAGCCATGGGGGCAACGCGCTCGTGGGAGGAACAATTTTACTTTGGATTGGCTACAGCGAATTCAGGGGAGAGTGCTGTCGGTGTGGGTATGGGCCTGTATGTGTCCTCGCCTGATTGTACTTTCGGTAGTGTGCGTTAGCGACGTTTCCCGTGGCGCCCTTCGCGGCCATCCCCGCGTTCACGGGGCAGGGGCGCTCAGCACACAGTGACCCTGCAACGTCAGCGCACCAGCACCGACAATCTGGACACCTTTCTCCTTACAACTTGAATGTCGAGTTATCAATTTTCCACCCCCTCGCCCACGTACCTGGCATCCCCACCGTGTCGGCTCCCGTGAAAGTGTCCCAAATAGACGCGCCGCGCCCACCTTCGCGATAGCTCCCCTCGATCTGGTACGCGGCTGTGCCCACGCCCCACTCAAAGCCCTCCGGAAACACACGCGACTTTTCAAACTTCGGGAGGTCGTCACCTGTTCAATAAAAATAGGCGAATCGTAGTTTAGAGAGGCGGAGATGGGCATGGGGGTAACGATAGCAAGGAGGGGGAGTGCATAGCTCTGAAAAATCAATGGTAGTCTATTTACGTACTTTCAAACACATTTTTAAATATTTTTAAATTGACGCCTGATAGTAATTATACAATTATCAATGAGGGCTGAGTTTTTCAACATATGGAATTAGCTGTTATTCATATAGGGTCGGTGGTATTCTGCACTTGCCAGTCATGCGGTCACGCACGCCCAGTAGCGGCCCAGGAAGCGCCGTTTCGTCAGGACAGGAGTCGAAGCCTGGACACTCCTGCCGCCCCGCCGCCAGCCCGCCCTGTGTCCCGTTGACCAACAGCACCAGCGGCAGAAGGCGCGATAATACGGCAACAACCACGGATTTGCAACCCGGCGAGAACATCGTCTTATCTGCGCCTTGCAGTCGTGGAACCTCAAGTATATTTTCGACACCGGAGTTTGTGTAAAGCTGTGGAGGTCGACAGCTTAGTAATTCGTGGGAAGCGGCACCAACAGTGCAGTATTGTGGTGACTAACGTGTTACAGAACTTTAGACTATAGGTAGTACGTAATGGGTGGAGTCGTGTTTGTTTTCTTTCGCCGTGATTACCGACACGAGGTCGTTCACTCGCATCGCAACCCGAATTATTGTCCCAAGTCGCAACCCGAATTATTGTGAGGCCAAAGACACGGCGATGGACGATAACAGACTGCGCGACCACCAGCTGCGAAAGTAAAAGTCGAATGCAGGCCGTTGGAGCTTCGCCGTTGCACCTCACGGGCCCAGTGGCCCACAACGTCCGTTTGGGCTTTTTCGGGTGATGCTCGACAGTAGGATCTTATACGAAGTGCTTTGTCTAGTGCCTTCGAAGACTTGCTTACATACATATAGCGACAACTTAAAAATTTACCTGAGGGCACGTTTTGCCAAAGATGTCAGATTGTTTACAATTTTGCCAAAAGACCAACACATGCCTGGCATGGGGGAAGATTAGCGCTAATTATGGGTTGGGTGGGTGGGTTGCGCGAGCCAGATGGGCGAGCGCAAAGCAGAGAGTGCCAGTGCTCGGGGGTTGCACCGGCTTAAGGGTTGTCGCTAGCTAGTGTTGCTCGGGGCATGGCTTGGGGCGTTGCGCTGGGCGTTTCCTCAGTCCTCGAGGGTTACCTCGAGGACTGGGCAAGACGCACCGCTTTTACATGAACGCTTTACCGCTAAGGTGTGCGTTCTGTCACATATGTAAGTAAGTTTACAAACCTCTAGATTTACATCAATCTGACCATTTACCCGAGGGCACGTTTTGCCAGTATAATATTAAGCCAGAGGCTTGTGCAGCCTACGTTAGTTCAGCGACCGGGCGGGCTGAAACCCCCGCCAACGGAAGTCACCAGAGGGGAGGCGGGGGCGCGGCGATGCGACGAGGCAGAGCCGCGGCGCCCAGACGTGGGCTGTGCGATATTGATGTAGTTTAAGTTGTTCTTTGTAGTGAGGCGTCGGGCCGGGTCGTGGTCGAGCATGTCGGGGCTGGTGTGCGGCCCTTTGATCCCGTACTGGCGAACGTGATTGTTGATTGCTGGTTGGCTCTGCGAGTAGCATGTGGGTGTCACTAATCGGTTGTCGGCGGACGGTTGGGGTGGCATGAGGATGCGCCGGGCGACCAGCTTTGCCGTAAGGGTGTGCTAGCAAGTAGGCATATGCGTCCAGCTCGTAGCCGTAGGTATGGCTTAGGTCGGCCATCTTGCTGCGCCGCGCTAACCGCGGGTGCTGTAGCAACGGGAGTGCTTGTCGCGTGCGGAAACGCTGTGACTTGAAATTGACAGCGGCGCGCCACTGGACGCGGTCGTTCCGTAAACTGCGCGGGGAGATTGAACGCGGGTGTTGATTGTGGGGCGAAACACCGTGTAGCCATGTCTTGGCGATATCGCTGACGATGGTAGCTCGGTCCGTGGGCAAACTCGTGAAGTCGTCTCGTGCCGCTGTGGGGACGGTAGCTGGGATGGGTAGCTGTCGACGTAGCCCGACCGCTTGTACCGGGAGCTTACGCGGCTTGCGTAAAGAGGCCGGTGGCGCTGTTTTTGGCGGCGCGAGCTGACCCGTAGCTTCGTAGCGCCTCTTGGGTAGCCCAGATGTAGCAGCTCTGAGGGTTGTCAGAAACGACGCGCTGGTAGCCTGTGCCATTTTGTGGGCAGCGTACGATTTGGGCTACTGTTGCTTCTTGGGTACCGGCCGGTGTTGCGGCTGTCCGCCTGTGGCATATATAGACGCCCCGATCGGCAAACCAAACTGAAATGCCATGGCCGCGCGCGTAGCTCGGCGTAGTCTTGTGTGACCGTGGTGTCTGGCAGCATGCGGCGCGTCGACAAGTGGCGAGGGGAAAGCGATGGTGTTAGCGGTCTTGTAAGTCGCCTTGGCAGTCGGGTTGGTTGTAGTATGTGTGGCTTTCAGCCGCGGTCGCCATGGTACTTGATGTCGCGGGTGTGGCGTAGCCTCCTTTCTCCCGGGCGGATCTTGGCGAGGGTCCAGCCCGCTAGTCAAGTTAAAGCTCGCGGGGTTCTGATTGTCCAACGGGGTCTTGGAACGCGCGTCGTCGTGGCATGGCCCTTCGGTAGGCGGCTTCCGCCCGCGTGCCGCCGTGGTGGCGGAAACGGGCAGTGGCAGCTGTACGGTAGTCGGGTGCGGCGTCGCACCGCGCAGAGCGTCCTCGGCATGTCTTGGGTCGAACAAAGGGCTGGCGTAACGCGTTGGAATGGTAGCTGTGTCGTCGTCTCTGTCGCGGCTTTGGAGTCGTTGCCTTTGAGGCATGGGCTCACTTGCTCGGACGTGTCGACCCAGCCCTCGTGGGTAGCGTCGCCGACCTTGGTGCTACCGTCCAAAAACTCGAGGTGTGCCGCGGGTGGGGTCGGATACCCACATGTTGTCTTACAAGAGATGGCAGTAACCGGTTGCAGGTGATTTATCAGCGTAGTCGGTACTTGTATTGCGCGGTAGGGCGCACGAGATGTGCGCCCGGTCCGTAAGGGTGTCGGGGCGCTCATCGGTACGCTCGCTCGCCAAGGCTTCGAAGCAGTGTCGGCTGGAGGCCTTGGAGCCATTACGGTAATCGTGAGCGGTGTAGCCTTGATGAACGTAGGCTCGGTAGGCTCGGCGTTGCCGTCTAGCGATACGCGCGATGGCGCACGGTCCGCGTTAGCGGCGTCTTCGGTCGGCGTCTCTAAATTGGGCTCGCAGACTGTGCGCACGAGGCGCTTCGGACCGGTGGGGTTGATCTCACCACGGTGGGGGAAGTCGACGAACTCGGGCTCGATAGGCTCGGTCGTGTCGTCGTTCAGCAACTCGATAGGTGGCGCAAGGGCCGCCGCATCCCCACCCTCTGTTGTCCCACAGGAGGTGGCCGTAGCTGGTTGCAAGTGATTTAGCCGCGTAGACGGTTCTTGTATGGCGCGGTAGGGCGCACAAGTTGTATAAGTGCAGCGCCTCGGTCGTGTAGGTTTGTCCGCAAAAGTGGTGCCGCATTATTGTCACGCGAGTTAGCTTCCGCGAAGTCGGGGTCGGCTGGTGGGCGCGTTAGAACGCGGTTGTGGACATGCGGCACGTGGAGGGTCGGCCGCCGGTGTCAGCCGTGTGAAACTATCTTGTCGCGGGTCGCGCAAAATAAATTCGGTGCGCTCTATAGGAAGAGCATGTCTAGACGGTAGCGCACCAGAACCTATGCCGATGGAGTGGGCGTGAGTTCTGCTGACCACGTAGCAACCGTTGAGGGGCGATTGCAAGAGGTTGGTGGTCAAGGCGCTAGTGGCGTCTTCGGTCGGCGTCTTGAAGCCGGGCTCGCAGACTTTGCGCAAGGGGCGCTCCGGACCGGTGGGGTTTACCTCACCACGGCGGGTAGAGTCGACGAGCTTGGGCTCGATAAGCTCGGTGTCGTCGTTCAGCAACTCGATAGGCGGCGCAAGGGCCGCCGCATAACCACCCTCTGTCGCAATGGTGGCGGCAGCGGGAATGGGTTGCTGCATGTTCAAACAAGTAGCCGGTTCTGCGAGGTGTTTTAGATGGGCGAGTAAGGCAAAATAATTTGCCTCGATCTGCTCAATCAGTCTACGCTCGGAGACCGCGCACGCTCCTTGAATTTGTTATGTCACGCCTTGCTGAGACGGGATAGCGACGGGGCCACGGTAGGGGCGAGTTGCAATATCAGTAGGCGGCATGTTGGAATGCGATGTAACATGAGCAAAGGGGGAAGTGTCTCGTGACGCTGGGAGCACACCGAGACGAAAGGTAAAACTGACACCCTACTTGACTACGAGAGTCGAGACTGCAATTTGCGCGAGCCAGATGGGCGAGCGCAAAGCAAAGAGTGCCAGTGCTCGGGGGTTGCACCGGCTTAAGGGTTGTCGCTAGCTAGTGTTGCTCGGGGCAGGGCTTGGGGCGTTGCGCTGGGCGTTTCCTCAGTCCTCGAGGGTTACCTCGAGGACTTGGCAAGACTCACCGCTTTTACAGGAACGCTTTACCGCTAAGGTGTGCGTTCTGTCACATATGTAAGTAAGTTTACAAACCTCTAGATTTACATCAATCTGATCCGATGTGACGTGCGTGTGCTATACATGAATTTCCCCTATGGCACGCTTTGCCAAATATGTTAGCTTGATTACAATATGGCTAAAAGACACCCACAGGCGGGGCCTGGGGCGGGACGATATACATGAAATATAGCGAGGATCGTTAATCACATATCTTATTTCGAGGATGGTTGCGCGCGGCAAAGTTTACCTCAAAATCGGCCTTAAAGGTTCTCTTTATATGATATTTTATTTATACATTCAGACTTAAACGCTAATTAGGAAAACTAAAAAACCTTAATCACGAAAGATTTATCCACCCAAGACTGATCAGGCGGGAGCATACGGGGACAGCGCGAGGATAGATGACGTGGCGGAGAAATAAGACATGGCGAACAGAATGACAATGCATATGTATATTTAATGTCGTGGAGATATAGTACGACAAAAATGGGGCCCGCACTCCCGTGGACTCGTGTCTCGTGGACGGAGGATTACGTGTGTTGAGAAATATGGCGGGACCTTCATCATGATCATCGGCCGCATTTAGCCATCCTCCTCAACCACGCATGCCACGTCGTCCGCTCTCCGCGTCATTTAAATAATATACGTAACCGGCACGTTCGCGACCTCGGGCAGCATCGTTGCGACCGTCGGCAGTCAAAAAAGGGAGGCGGGCGTACTTAAAGGGCGGTATCTACGGTGAGCCTCCGCATCAAGCATAGGCAATGGTATGCATGGGATCATGATAATGCGCTTCTAGTTGACTATGAGTTAGTACCCGGTAGTGCTCGATTTAATCAATGCATCCCTTAATTAGAAGAACCATGCTTACTCAATGCGTCCAAAATCTACCGATGACTCAATACTCCTTGCGTCGTCCATGAATAAGTGATCCATATCAAATTGATTCATCCGGGAATTCATAATACCTCAAGTAATCAACGCGTGCATGAAATAGTTATGTATTTAATCGATGCACAACGAATTGCATACTATATGATTCCGAGGCGCCGGACGCATCGATGCTACCGCCAAGCATACTACAACCTCATCTCCATAGCACGCACAAATCTCTCTTGTCCCGACTCACTCCGCTTCGAAGAGAATTCCATTCCCACATGTATGGCCCCGACTCCTAACTCGTGCCACTTCCACCGCCGTCATCTTTAAGTCCGGTAAGATCATCATCTCCCTCGAGGGGACTCGAGAGCCCATCTAAATTTTCTCTGCCTCGCTCCTCGCCGCGGTCCCCACAGAACCCCCGTGCCCATTACACAACCGCCTCCCCGTCTTCAAAACCCCCCCAAACTCTTGCCCTCCCCTCCACCATGTTCGACTGCTCTTTGTTTCCTTTCCCCCTTCCACACCTCGAACCCATACCCCTCACTCTAATCTCGGGCACCATACAGATCATACCGAGCCTTGGCTCTCGCTTGCCCCCCCCCCCCCCCCCCCCCCCCCCCACTCATTCATCGAGTCCGAATGTATGGCTACCTCAGAAACACAATACTCTTCCACAGGTGTTGCCCGCATCCTCTCCAAACACAAAGACGTGACCACGGGCCAAGCCGAGTACATGGCCGAATGGGCCCCCGAACGCCTCAATACGGAATGGGACCTTCAATAGCAACTTCATAATGGCTTCGTCGTCACATCAACCACGCCCACTGCGGTATGCAAGCCCGCCCCCTATCGGTATGCCCCCTAGTGTCATAAATCTATCCGACCGACTCACACCCTCCTATGCAACACGTCCCCGCGCGTTTCCATCCACTCTCACTGTTATCCCAGCCACGAGCATGAGACATATCGTTGCAAGTAATTCGAACGAGGCCGCGCTCACAACCTCACCGGCCAATACATGGTCCAATGGTCCCCATGCCTTCAAGTCGGAGAGACCATCAGTACGATATCCTCCGGCCGCGTACCCTTCACAGCTTTTGACACCGGACTCATCCGTGCTCCCGCCGCATCTCTTTCCAAGCCCACCCCCCACCATGGTCGTCCTCCCTCGTCCGCATCCATCATGACCCAATTCACCGTGGTATCGACCATCTTCCGACCGGAAAATTTTTCCATCCACAAACCCCTACACATTCCCGACGCGCTCGTCCTAGTTATGCAATCTAAATGGTTGCGCCGTCACATCTCTAGCCAACGAACGCATCCAGCTCCTCTGCCACCTTTTCCGACCGGACATCGCACGCCGCACGTTCGAGGAAGATATGCACCGCCTAGTGACCGCCTAGTATCTCGCTCTCCGAAATACTTTAATACACTTCACCACCCACGGCCCCGCGGGCGGCGTAGCGGCGGCGGCCCAAGTGGGGGGTGCGTTCGCCAGCCCGTCAGCACTCACCCCCATCTCTTCGTGGTGGGCGCTTGTAACCATGCCGCCGTCCCATGCCTAGCACATTTGGGGGCTAGGCGGGGTGAGCCGACAACTTCGAATGGCGAGATAAGCAGTTGTCGGGAAGTCATATACGTAGGATTTTCAAAATGATACATGTATGCACAAGCGTCAAGATCTCCCGCTCGGGCCGTCCGATGTTCTATTTTGCCGCCCACTACCTTTTGATGCTGACCCTAGTGGAACTTTTTCTTGGGGGAATGCAACGGCGGGGAAGAGGGGGACGGCGTTGGAGAAAGCGGCGGACTACCACGAACCGGCACCAAGATAGGGCGCTCGCAACCCGACGCTACAGTTGCCGAACACATGTCAGCCATGGGGATGGAGCACGCCAAAGTGTTCCGTAGGAGAGATGCAGTCGGAGGAATACGACGATCTAGCGGAGGTAATCCTCAACATATACCGCCGACAGAAAGCCATGTGCGGAGGGGTTTTGATAAATGTCTGTACCCCGCGGCCCGACGACGGATCTAGCCACGGCAACCCCGCCATTCACCTTGCCGACTTTTAGCATCGAATGACGGTCTTAATAACAGAGGGTGCGTGCCCGGGATGGCACTGAGGAATTTACACCGAAAGAGGCCGCCCCCGAGCTAGACGTGCGCAGCGCGCGGGGGGGGGGGGGGGGGGGGGGGGGGGGGGGGGGGAGGGGGGGGTACGGGCACGCGGTTACGGTCTCCAATGGATATGGGTACCAGACATAGCATACCGTGGGAAATGAAGAGGGGGACACTACCGCGCGGAGGTAGAAGCGCTAGCCTTCCATCTCTGAGTGTCTTGGTCCCTCCCACATGCCCTTGAGGTGATTGGGGACCTCGACACGGAGGATTGCTGCGTCGTGACGAGTAGCGACGATTCTTGACGAGGTGATTGGTGCACGACGAGGGGTTTCTGTCAGCCTTTCCCCTCTCCTGTCCGGCGCGACCGGAGTCACGGACAAGAATGATTATGCTCGCCTACCTGCGACTCGATTGTTGACTAGCTTTGGTTGATGAGCGCCTGGTCTCTGTGGGAGCATGCCAAGAACGTGAGTGTCTAGCGACAGATTTACTTGGTATCTGAGACAAGTGGATTCGTATTTTCTTATTTACTTCTTGAGGTTTATAATGTTGCTACTGCGTAGGCGGGGGCTTGACTAAACTTTTGTTGAATGATTACAAATATGTACCCCCGAGGAACGTAGGCAGTTATTGCAGTTGTGTGTGTCGTTAGGTGTACATTGTCGAAGAGTACCCGGTCTTACCCTTACCGCAAGCTTCTCGTGAAGGGGTGTGGTCAGGAGGGTCAAGGGACAGCTAGTTTAGTTACCCAATATTGTTGTAAATAATGTTCAACCCTCCCACCCAAGCTACCACCACCCGCGACCGCTAGGCCACCCGAGAGGATTGCCTTGACGCACCCCCTCTCGCCTTCCATGGAAAGACCAAAGTATATCCCGATCCCCTCAAGAAATTCCCCCACTACTCCCACACATACCACTTTCTCTGCCCCAAAGATGGCGTTTTTTCCTTGTAGCGGAACAAGGAGTGGATCCGGATCCTTTTGATTAAACATGCCATAATTAAAACCCCGAAACTACCACGAAACGTGTACGAATGCCACACGCATGGTATCAAACCTACTCAATTCGTGGGTTTAAACCCTACTTTTCTTTGCCGCATTCGCTCTCGACAGCGGAAGCAACGCCCCGCACACATGGCACGGCATCGACATCGCTAACACGAAATACGACCATGCGCCGAGCTATAGAACAAGCCATCACTATTGCTCACCACACCTCCTCCGATCCTCCCACTCCCCGAGGGCCGTACGTGTCTTCCTCCCTCTTTGGGAACATACACCTCATTGACACCACAAATGTATCGACTCTCTATACACCGCCACCTCTATACACGCATGATCGGCACAAACACTTTCTTACCCACATAACAACACATCAACATTCCCACCCCCGCACACTTCGACACGAAATGGGAAGTAGTCATCTTTTGCGTTGTCACTTTTTGCTATGAACGCACTCCCTCTTCATTCTTCACGCACCGCGCTTCGCAACACACTCAAGTCCATCGTCTACAACATGCACCCCCCTCCACGCCCTCTCCGCCCCGTACCCACACCGATTCATCTCATGCACCCCACACTCGAAAGGCATCTACTACCACCCCAAACCCCACACACCCCTCACGTATCCTCCTCAAAACCGCACGATACAAATCTATGCCCATACAACATGTACCCTCGCATGGTAGTGACCCCGCTACGTCTACACATATGGCTCTAAGAATAGCGGCTCTTCTCCGCTAGGCGCGACAACTACCCACCCCGCGACACAAACCCGGGTCAAAGTAATGGTCTAATCCACCGTACTCTCCCATACCACCAACCGTGCCAAGCTAGGTGGCATCGACATCGGCCTTCAACTAGCACACGATTACCTTCTCATTCACAAATGGACAACGATTTCTCCCTTTCTCCCATATAACCATGCATGCATTGTCCCACAACTTTCCGTTACCACACCCACCGTGCCACACTTGAATATATTCTGAGCACCCATAAACAACGTTCCAAGTCCGGTGTTCACACATACCATGGCAAAATTGAAGCGCATAGCAACTCCCGCTGACACACTTGCTAAGCAAGTCGCCGGTGTGCACCCTCCGGGCACGGAATACTCCGTACGTTGAGGGGCAGAGATTCAAATCGGAGACTGAACATGGGCCTATACGCTATTCCCCCAAACCAAAGGTGGCCCGCTAACTTACCAACATACGAACCTTAAGTTCGACGCCCGCAACTATAGCCTCACACACACCTAACTAATACTGCCAAACACGGGGGCCTCCTCGCCCGAGCTGTCGCGGACGGCATGGACTTCCCGCACCCCGCCACATACTCCTCCGTCATATCCAACATCCAATAACACACAAACAACAATTGATGTAGGGAGTACACAACACTATACTCTTGATATGGAGCCCCACTCTTCGTTCCCCCATGCATGGTCAATTCACGAGCAATGGTTATATGGCATGCCATTGTCCCTCGATCTTACGCCTCCCGCATGACAAACACAACAATGTCATGCAACTCCTTCTCTCAGTACTCGAACGCAACGACGGAGGCCATTGGTAAACCATCACCGCGGAGTTCGGCAATAGACATGATTCATTATTTACACCCCCCCTACCCGTGCCGGCACGCACACCCCTCGACTGCGACCCCCCCTCCCTCAACCCGAATGCAACACTCGAATGGTTGACATTGACGAAGGTACCTCCACCGATTCCCGCACGTTGTGCCACGCCGGCCTCCCGGAAAAGCTCCTCCCCTCCACAATCTGTCCCCAAACACACAAGCCATACTTCATCCGTCCGGCACCTACACCAACGTTTCGTAGGTCGCTCCAACAAGTGACACCGCTATGCTTCGAATACAAAGATTCAAATTGGGGAATGGAAATATTGCACCGATATGAATCAATCACACACCGCGGAGCCATATTGCACCAAGTATATACCTCTCACTAACACTCTTCGCGCAAGCACTGTTGGCGACGCACCACAATAGAAATCTTACCCAACGTCAGAAGCCACACGGGAGCCCCACACACCTACAACATCCAATAGCATATCCCTAATCACCCTAAGCACCGACCCCGTGGATAAAATCCCGCCAAATCCCGCCCCGAAACCAATCCTATTACATTCCAACCCCACATACGGTGCAATTTTTGCATAAATTCTTACTCATCTACAAACATAACGCCCCCACGACCATCCTCTCGGCCCACCGCCACTCAGGGACTGGATCCGCCATTTTTTTGTTGGGTTCGGATCCATGAGTACTTGATTTTTTCGGATCCGGAACTAGTGAGTACCTCTAAAAAAGGGATCCGGATCCCGCGATTACCTGTGATTCTAGGGTTCGGACCCCGCGATTACCTACTGAACCTTGGGTTCGGACCCCGCGATTACCTATGATTCTAGGGTTCGGACCCCGCGATTACCAGTGATTCTAGGGTTCGGACCCCGCGATTACCTACTGAACCTAGGGTTCGGACCCCGCGATTACCTGTGATTCTAGGGTCCGGATCCAGCGATTACCTGTGATTCTAGGGTTCGGATCCAGCGAGTACCTGTGTTTTTGATTCCGGAACCGAGTACATGAGTACTTCTAAATTTTTTGGTTCCGTTGGATTCGTTGGGTTCGCGATTCCAACAAGTACTCGAAGTACTCATGCAAATTGATACAAATTGCGCATTTTGGGGGAAGTTTGTACTGCAATTTGAATTTTTACATCTCTACTAGTTCTATTGCGCCTGCTCATGCTTGGATCCCATACAGTAGATACGTACAATTCACTTCCCATACTTTCTGCCCGCTGCAAACATATTTAGTACTTTACAGTCTATCCCATACAATTTAGCAAAGCTTTTGGACCCTCCGGCAAGTGCCACAAGCAATGTATGTGAGTTTATAGCCCTCCGGCTCAAAAAAGACACTTGCCATCACAGGGAAACAGATTCCGATGCAGTACCATATTTCACATATGATGTGACAAGTAATGCCAAATGGTTTATCGCATGGCCAGTGCGAGTCCACCAAATGAACATTAAATGCACAAAATATGGATGAAAACAGGTTTCAGACAACCATTTCTTACAGTTTATATAGACTTGTGACAATTGAAATTGAAATTGTTCACAACATGTGACAACCATATTCCTCGCGCATACATAATTCAACAATTACATGAGACTAACAAGGCATCCTCTAGGCTATTTTCCTTGGTGTTCTTCTTGAACGCGTCATGCATTCGCCCCGCTTTGTTGAACAAACGCTCGCATGCAGCAGAGGTAGCAGGCATAGATAAGTATTGCCGCGCCATTAAAGCCAAGTCGGGGTACAGAGCAGCATGTGTTTTCTCAAATCCCCGGAAAGGAATGCAGTGAAAGACTTACTCTTCGACGACATCAATTGCTTGCCAAGCTCTGCAGCATTCATGCTTGGATAAGCACCGCCTTCTGCTCGCTCTCTTCCGGCTCTGTGAGCGACTGCTCTCCAAATTCCCTTCTTGCAGCCGCCAAAATTGTAGGCGCAAAGTCGGGACGAATGCCATTGAAGTCCAGATTCTTAAACCTGCACAATTCACATTTTTAGTTAACATAGCAAATGCACAAGTAAATTTGCATACACACACACACACACACACACACACACACACACACACACACAGGAACACGTAGAGAGCATACAAAATAGGTACACAAACGAACACCACACACACATACACACACATTCAGAAGCAGATGCACATACAAGCCAACACACACACAAGCAGATAAACACAAACACATCCATAAGACACACACATGCATAAGATAAACACACACACAAACATAAACACACATGCATAAGACACACACACAAACACACATGCAGAAGTACATGCGCATACAAGCACGCACACACACACACACACACACACATACAAGCACTCAATACAAATATGCATAAGCATATACACGCACACACACACACACACACACACACACACACACACACACAAGGACGCTCAGATACAATCACATCTATTTATCAACATTCAATATTTTTATCAGGTATATAATAGAAACACATGTGCAAAACTTAAACACATGCACACACAACTATTACAAGGTACTCACCGAATGTCCAGCAATGTCGCAATCCCTATCTTGATGTAATCGTTCTCCCTTATGTTCGTGAAAAAACGCTCAATGATTCCGGCCCGCAGACTCTCCCTTGCCTCCGCCATATGAGGCTCCATGTCCTTCGCTTCGATGGTGTACAAGTCCACATCCCTCCGCTCATCTTGCAGTGAAACGGGCCTGTGTGACGACAACTGCTTTAACAGAGTGCCTAACATAGGGTAAACAAGTGATATGGTTACATAGTCCCCCTGCAGCAAATTCACAACTTGAGCCACTGGCCACAGCACAGTGCAACAATATGCTTAAAGACAAAGTAACCTTTTATGTGGGAAAGCAAAGAACAGAAAAGCATCACATAACAGCGATAACATAGTGTCGACAAGCTCAACTGCAACGCTATTAATATGGCTTTGATAGAGCACATAAACAGAGACATAAATGTGCGGGCGGAGGCGGGGAGTGGGCGCCATGCGGCGCTACCGAACCGCGCAGTGCAACAATATGCTCAACGACAAAGTAACCTTTTACGTGGGAAAACAAAGAACAGAAAAGCATCACAGAACAACGATAACAAAGTGTCGACAAGCTCAACTGCAACGCTATTAATATGGCTTTGATAGAGCATAAACAAACATAAATATGCGGGCGGAGGCGGGGAGGGGGCGCCATGCGGCGCTACCGAACAGTACAGTGCGACAATATACTAAACGACAAAGTAACCTTTTACGTCGGAAAGCAAAGAATAGAAAAGCATCACATAACAGCGATAACAAAGTGTCGACAAGCTCATCTGCAACGCTATTACTATGGCTTCGATAGAGCAAATAAACAGACATAAATGTGCGGGCGGAGGCGGGGAGTGGGCGCCATGCGGCGCTACCGAACATCACAACGCAGCTAACTCGGGGGTGAGGGCAAAGCGGAGGGGGGGGGGGAACTCTTGCTTACCTCTTCAACTTTCTCTTGCTCGTTGTGAAAGTCTTCCAGCAGGGTGGACCAATAGGCTTGACGCCTTACGTTGAGCTCGGTTTTTGAAGTGGCGGCTAATTGTGATAGGACTGGATGTGGACGGGCAGGTTATGGTGGATTTCAAGCGCGTACGCACCGTTTAACTGGCCCTTGGGTGGGCTACAATCGATTCAAGGCTGCGGAATGACAGCAATCAGGGCTATTGAACCAATCCTAGACATACACCTCAGCAGATTTGCATTGCCAAATACCTCCCAAAAGACAGCGTGTCACTTCGGGCAACCACAGATTCGTGAGATACTCGGAATCGTGAGTACTGATTGGGTATCACGATTCCACATCGTTTTGCGAGGATGAGGTACTCGCGATTACCGCGAATCCATTAAAGTACGATGAATACCGGATCCAACGATTACTTACAATAACTGGTACCGGAACCAACGATTACTTACAATAACTGGTACCGGAGCCAACGATTACTTACAATAACTGGTACCGGAACCAACGATTACCTACTGAACCTAGGGTTCGGACCCCGCGATTACCTGTGATTCTAGGGTTCGGACCCCGCGATTACCTACTGAACCTTGGGTTCGGACCCCGCGATTACCTACTGAACCTAGGGTTCGGACCCCGCGATTACCTGTGATTCTAGGGTCCGGACCCCGCGATTACCTGTGATTCTAGGGTCCGGACCCACGAGACCAAGTCCGAACCCGAGTAGTCTCGTGGATTCGCGGCTCCTTAGGATCCGGATCCAGTCCCTGCGTTACTCAACAGGGACTATCCCTAACATTCATTCCTGCACATCTCCGGCCGGAATAAAGTTCAGGCATCGCTCGATGACGCAAGCAGCGCGATGCCTGTTGTTTAACTGCAAGTACAGACAATATGGGACAAATGAGAGAATTTGATTACAAGACATACCAAAACTGCTACTCAATACTGCGTCGCGCAATACGTTTGCTGCGCTGGCGGGACGACGAAAGCGCGCCCTCTTCTCTGCAGCACAAGCGCAGCTCTGCCGAAGTGGCTCGAGCCAATGCCAGCCGAGCCAGCTGAAGTGCCTTCTCCTTTCATACTCAGTTTCATACCACTAGAGGCGGAAGCGAAGCTGGGGCAAGTGATCCAGCCCTTGTAGACGCGTTTGATAGCTGCGGATTCTGATACAGCTGTCTCAATTTTGAGGGTAAGCTCGCACCCTGGCTGCTTTCTGGCTGTCTCGGCTGTCCTTGGCGCGTGGCGCACCTGCCCGGTCCTGTCACCGGCGCAGGTCCTGACTTGCGCTTTTGTACTGCGCTCAATTTGGCGCAAGAGCATATCGAAGTCATCTAGAGTAGACGCGCTGAGTCAGCAGGCTTATCGTGATACTGTTGGAGAGCTAAATTGGGGAGATAAGCCGACGGCATTTCGCACGAGAGGAAGTTACATTTGCAGTCGTTAGTACTGCACTCGGCAAAAAAACAGCGCGGGCAGTAATATCGCTGCATGTGCGTGTATATCGCTCACCTCACTCGTCCCGCTCACTCACAACTGAATTGGGCGCATAGTAGAAAGGACTAAAGCACTGCCGATACTCGTCACTTGTGACAGCCTTCTGGCGTCTTATCTTTCGCCTTCTGACCCTAGCCTCAGCCCTCTCGCGGCCTCGCCACACTCGTTAATACCACCCCACGGCCTCCCTCCCGCGCGTGCTGCCTATTTGGCGACTTAGGAAGGCTTACGATAGCGGGGATGGGTTTTCCGCTCACACACGTAGTTTGTCACGGCGAGGACCGACTAACTAGAAGGGCTCGCGGTTTACTCGCTGTGTTCCACGTGATCAGTAGGCGGGCGAGGGAGAGGAAGGCCGGGCACGATGTCCTCTCCCGGCAAACGGCGCGAGATGGACGTCATGAAACTGTGCGTCCCCATCAGAACTCATGGCTTCAATTATTAAACTAGGCAGCACTTGGCCTTTCACTATTATTATTTGAAACACTGCATGGGTACTTGCGTTTTATTCTGTGTATGCACGAGTGTGATGTGTTATGTGTGTGTGTGTGTGTGTATGCTTATGTGTGAGTGTGTGCGTATATGTGTGTGTGTGTGTGTGTGTGTGTGTTTCTTTGTGATTGTATGTGATTGTATGTGCGTGTATGTGTATGCGTGTGTATGCCCGAGTGTGTGTGTGTGTGTGTGTGTGTGTGTGTGTATGTATGTGCGTATGTATGTGTACGCATGAGAGAGAGTGTGTGTGCGTGTGTCTGTGTGTCTGCGCGCGCGTGTGTGTGTGTGTGTGTGTGTGTGTGTGTGTGTGTGTGTGTGTGTGCCTTTTTAATATCTTTCTAATTGTATTCACAGCTTTTCGTGTTGCGCATTCGTCTCTGTTTGGGCCCAGGATGATGAGCGACTACAAAGTAGACATGGTGAACGATAGCATCAATGAGTTTTATGTAGAATTCACAGGACCCAAAGACAGTAAGTGCCTCGCATCATTCCTTACCCTTTCCCTATTCCAATTGCATTGCCCCCCCCCCCCCCTGATATGCGAACCATCATCAGTTATGTAGATGGTCGGGAGTTGGTAGTTCGTCAACGGTGTTTTGATTCTTGGCTGCCTGTGCGCATGCCTACCTGGCAGGTCCATACGAGGGGGGGCACTGGAAGCTGCATGTGGAGCTGCCAGACTCGTACCCCTACAAGTCCCCCTCCATCGGCTTTGTCAACCGCATATACCACCCAAACGTGGATGAAATGTGTGCGCCCCATTCTTACCGTTCCCCTTAACCAATCCCTGCCGCTGCCACACCTGGCATGCCTGACTCCTCCCCATTCACATCGCCGCTGATGCGTGGATTCCTCCTTCGCAGGGCGGGATCCGTCTGTCTGGACGTAATCAATCAGACGTGGAGCCCTATGTTTGGTAACTTCACCTGCCATCCTTCTGCTGTCATTCTTTTGTTATAGTAGCATTGTCTTGAGTTGATGTGTGTGTCATTTACAATGCATTGGCCAATAGCGGTCTATCGGAACCAAGCAGCCGTGTCGATTATCTGAATTACCTGTAGCCACGGGACTCGGCTGGACGGAATAGTTTTGACGCTCTTGAGCCGTGCTTGTGTCACAGATTTGGTGAACGTGTTTGAGGTGTTTCTGCCACAGCTACTGCTCTACCCAAACCCAACCGACCCACTGAACGGAGAGGCGGCCGCGATGCTGATGCGCGAGCCTGAAGCATACAATAAGAAGGTTCAAGGTGAGGTGCCCACCGCCGGTATGCTTAAAGAGCTAGGGTCCGTGGAGACTGGCGTGACAGAGCGGTGTGGGTCTGTTTGGGGTGGCAGAGTATGTGCAGCGTTACGCTAAAGCAGAGGATATTGGCAACGCGCCCGCGGACGATGGCGACTCGTCACTGAGCGAATGCAGCTCGGGCGGCGGCTTTTCGTCCGACGATGACGCAGATCCTGCGGAAACAGCCGATCCCTGACGATCGAAATTGCGGTTGCATTGCGGGCCAATCATATGCCACGAGATAATCTGCGGTGTGAGCTTTTTTTTTCGGGGTGTGTTACCTTGCGCACGTTCCAGTCTGGAGAAGGTTGGGAAGGCTTTGCTTTCCACCTCCTCGCGTTATGCACACTGATCAACAGCGACCGGTTTGAGCTGATGGCTTGATTCCTTTCCTTCCCACGCCCAAGTGTACCACTATAAACGTCAACTGTAATATCAAAAGGTAGCAAATAAGGATTACCGTCCTCGTTGCGGCATTGCGCTCTGCTGGCTGCTTCATTTACCCATCCCTTCGCTGGGGTTTTGTCATCAATTCCGTGACAGTCCAGTCAATTTACGCAGCAGTTCGGAGAAAAAGGGGGGGGGGGGGGGGGGGGGGGGGCACATCACACGCATGGGCATGGAGTGCTTTCGTATCCTGCCAGTCTTGGTTTCGTTTTGTCTGTTTGATGTTGCTGGATATATTATGCTGGCATACAAGCTAAATTCGAGTTGTTGCACAAACGTGAAAATACATCAATAAAACACAAGCTTCGTCATTTTGTTGCTTGGTATCGCTGGCCTGTTTAATTTAAGGCGATCAACAGTGTTGGAACCCAGGAGAGGAGGTTAGACTCGCGAGTTTCGGAATGGTGAGGGTTTGCCACTCAATGGTGCGGAGCGGCGATACATCTGCTCTCACAACAACATACGTTCCAACCAGATCGGATGAAAATCGTGTCTTGTATGTTTTCACCAGTCCGCGCGTGCTCGAGAGGGGGGATTGGATGGTCAGGCGATGAGGTCCTGTCCGGCCTCGACGAGAGTTCGATATCACCGAAATATGGGTCACACACCGAGCGCCGAGCGCGGCTAGTCGCCTCACAGTGATCAGGACTGATATTCACTACTAGCGTGCAATCCTCCTCTATTCATTCGATAAAATATGTGCCTGTCTGTATATCCCTCGTCATCTGCTCGACTGGATTCGCGTACCATTGCGATACTTTTTGAGAGAGAGACTGTGTGTGTGTGTGAGTTTGAGAGAGTTTTGTGTGCAAAATCAGAAGATAAGCACGACTATGGGCCTCCAGCACTGATATTGAATGGAGGGGAAACTGAAATGTGCATGTCACTTGCTCAACTACGGCAACATTGCAAGCGCTGTGTACTTAGTTATGAGTCCCCATGTTCGATGCTATCGAAAAGGTTATCTGTGAAATTTCATCCCATCACATATGCGATGGCATTCTAAAGACACTTTTAAGCGTTCTATCGGCCAAACCCCTCGCAAGGGCGGCGGCTCGCTGTCACACCACGCTGCTCTGCCACCCGGGTGCCGGTTGGCATCAGAGCAATGCAGAGTAGCGTTGGGTGATGCTGCTGAAAATGAGTAAGTGAGAGGGATGGGAACCGGTCTAAAGCTCGTCATGACCCGACTCCTCGTCGCCCTTCTTCTTCTTCGGCAGCTCGTACGGCTTAACGGCATGCTGCTTGATAAACTCTGCAGCGGTGCACGTAAAGGAGAGGCCGTACACAATTAGAACCACAGAAAAATGTAAGATGAAAAAAGAAACTGGAAATGCTCGGGAAGGGGTGAAGGGGCACTCACTGGTCATGCCGGTTAGAGTCCTCTCTCCATCAAAGGACACTACCTCGCCGCCCGCGGGGTAAAACAGGATGGTCGGGAAGCCCTCCGCCGTGACCTGCGCGTGCTCGTTGGCCGTGCCGTCCATCTTGGCGATCACCACGCTGTCCACCTTTTTGAAGCGCTTGGCGAGTTTGTGGTAAATGGGCTCCAGCTGCTTGCAGTGGCCGCACCAGGGGGCGTACACCTCCAGCAGCACGTCCTTCTCCGAGTCCAGCACAATGTCCTCAAAGCTCTTGCCCACCACAACCGTCACCTCGCCGTCCTTGTTGTTCTCAGGGATGGGCTCAGACTTGTAGTCGGGGGTGGCAGTGCCGTCCGCCATCGCTTGGCCAAACGCACGCGTGTTTTCGAGGTTGTACTCTGTGGGCAGTTTGAATTTCTTGCCCTGCCCATCCGAGATGGAGAAGCCCATCACCTGCGCAAACGTGGCGGACCGCTCAGCCGCGTCCTGGAATGCTTTAACCCAACAGATCCACCAAGTAGCTCCTCCACTCCACCTTGAACGACCTCACGCCCCCACTCCCCTCCCCAAAAATTAAAACGCGGCATTATAACCCCATGTAGCCGCCCAATCAAAGGAGCCAGCGCTTGCATTACTTCCCGAGTGCAATATAATATATGCCCGTGTCAAACGCACATATATTCATACGACCTGAGGTTTACCGCACAAATAACTTCCCATCAAACAGTAACTAGGGACCGTACAGTAACAATCATTGCACCAAAAGGTACACGCGCGCGCACGAACACGTACACGCACACACAAGCGATCGACATGGTATCGAGCTCAAGGTCCTGCATACTCTGATGCCATTGGCTGTGTGTGTGTGTGTGTGTGTGTGCATTGACGGGGCGAGGGGATGAGTGCTCACCACAGGGCGGGGAGTCTCCTCAGTGATGCCAAAGAACTCAAGCACCGGCTCCGCAGCCTTCACATCAGAGTTCACAGTCACAAAGACTAGCTTTCCCTTCAGCTCAGCAGCCACGGTCTTAAAGCTCTCGATCGCATCGCCCTCGAGCATCTCCGTATCGCCAATAAACATCATCTGCTGCTCAATGCCTGACTCGAAAATGATGTCGGTGGTCTCCTCGGAGAAAGGGACCGTGAGGGGCATGGCCGCCAGCTTGACGAACTCCTCCAGGCCCTCGCCACCCTCGGACGTCGCGGTGCTGGCCTCCTCAAAGGCGTAGTTCTTGTAGACGGCAAACCCGGGTGCAGTGAGACCCTGAGCGGCAGCGACCTTGGCGTCCGTGGTCTGAACGAAGGAGAGGCGCTCATCAGCCTGCGCCAGCTTGATGAAGGCGTCAAAGTCGGCGCCCTCAAAGGCAGTGAAGTATCCAAGCACAACGACATCAGCGCTGGCGGTGGCCTTCTCCCATTCCTCAGTGGAAGAGATGGTGACGGCGGGCGGGCCCGTCTTCTTCTTCACCCAGGACACGATGGTCTTCTCGTCACGGCCACCACCGTACTCGGTCGCCTCGCCATCCACAAACCACTTGAGGGTGGGGAAACCCTTGACCTCAAAGCGGTCACCCAGTTCCTTTTGCTCGGTGGCGTCCACCTTCGCAATCACGATGTCCTCCTCAAGCGCCTTAATGGCAGTCGCCGCACGAGCGTACTCAGGAGCAAGCTGCTTGCAGTGTCCACACCAGGGGGCTGGAATGCACCAAAGGCAAGACCAGGAGCACACACGCGCGCGCATACACACATACAGAGGCAAACACACAAACAGACATACAGACACAGACACACACAGTCAGTAACAAAGCCACTGGCGAGTGGCGACTGCCTTGAGAGCTCCGTCGAAGGTCATTGACTTTGCGAGTACTTGGTTTCGTTCGAGACAGTCTCACCGTAGAACTCCACCTGAAAGGGCGGGAAAAGCAAGACAGAGAGGGGTGAGAATACAGACCGAGGCAACCATGGTTATACTAATCGGGCTCGTAGTGCTTGATTCCGCCGTGGGGCTGGACGTGCCGAGACGAGGCTATGTAAGGAGATGGTATGGGTGAGAGGATAAGAAAACTGCGCCGTCGAAGTGACAAGTGATCTACTGCGAGCCAGATCACTGGAACCGCCCTGCGCGGGAACGCGACGAGGCCATAGACGCGCACTCATATTCGTCCGCGAAATTATTTCAATAGTTATGATTAACATAATGAGGTAAACGAAAGTTGTCCCAGCGGCGATCTGAATTCCGAGAGCGACGCCGCGCCGGCGCCGCAGATCTGACGACGAGAGTACTTCGCTTCACAGATCTGCTGATGCGACGGCAGTCTAGTTTCCCGCCGGACTGGGAAATATGACGTAACAACGAAACTCATTTATAAGGAAATATATGCCTATTCGGAAAGTAATAGGGTGAGGGCTGAAGAAACGCGGAAAATAAGGGAGAGGGGTAGGTTCATTGGTGAAAAGAGAGACTCGCGGTCGGGCGTGTCGCACCAGGACGTATTTGTGCTCTTTGATGGTCGCGTCAAAGTTCTTCGTCGTTAGCACCACCACGTCTGCCTCGTCCGCGGATCCATCTCCCTCATCATAATCCTCGCCTGCCTCGTCCTCGTCGTAGTATTCATCCTGCGCCTGGAAATGGAACAGCGGTTGAGCGCGCAGCGAAGGTATCATGATACATAGGCTAATCAGATCGGTTTCACTGAGTAGCAGCCGTTCAAGTCCAAGTAATGAATGTTTGATTATTGTGACGTTTCACCTTTGAAGGGGTGGCCACCGCGGCGAGGGCAAGGAACGCGCCCAGCGCCAGCGCCAGCAGTTGCCGACGAGTACACATCGTGTTGAGTAAAGACTGCAGAGGACGTGAGTTTGGAGACCTGACTGCCTGTGGGGATGGCAATTGTGGTGCTCCTCCAGCACGACCTCGCGCCAAGTGTGCAACAGCAGCGCCGCGGAGCCATGACTTGCGGACAGAGTGTCGCGCATTTACAACATCGCGTCCGGTACCCGTACGGGAAGTGAGAGTCGAAAAAAAATTACGCGCGTCATCAACACATCGATCCCTGGCCTGTCCGTCCCATATTATCATTGGCGCCATTTTTAATAACCGCGACGAGACTAAGGTATATCCAAGAGAGGTAAGGTATATCCTAACTGTAGTGTATACATATTTGCATTCGGAGCATTTCTTTCTCTCACCTCTTTCCCAAATACGACTCGCCACTACCATGTAAAAAAGTTAGTTGGATGTTTGAAGTACGGGTACCAGGTACTGATCGTCCTTATTTCTATATTTTCAGCTACCTGTACATATATTATTTAGAATATCGATATCCGCGCAGATCTTAAAATTTTGTGGCTACTGAATTTCGCGCGCCGATTTGAATTTCAAACTACATTTTTCCCTGACGAAAGACAGCACCAGCAATAATATCTTACTTACAATTCTCAAAGCTTTGTTTGGTTTGATATTTCTAAATATTATATATATTTATTCTTTTTGTATTTGCTTATTATTACGCGGGAGTTGCCATCTTCGTTCCGAGATTTCAACTAGGAACCGTTCCCAGTTGCTCCCACGACCGGAGGACGCTCCGTATACGCTCAAAGTGATACCAAAGTCGCAGTTCTTCACTTCATTGTATGCATCACCGTTTGAAGTATTGCTCGTGGCGTGATGGATAAGAAGAATTCAAAAGCGCGGCGAGAGTCCAACCATGAACGTGCAATGCTTGGGCTTACGTTGTGGTAAACAAAATTAATGAAAAGCGTATAAATTGTAAATCCACGCCGCTACCGCGCCGTCTACGCCATGGCACTGGCCGGGGGGCATCGGACTCGATCATTTCGGCGTAAGGCTAGGGATCAGCCATCGATGCATCGTCGATAGTATCATCATCACCTGGTGATAGTGCCATCGATGTGATAGGTTACGACATCGACATCGACACGTTGGCAGTAGTGCTAGTATCAATGCCATCAATTATCAAAACAATTGGAAATATTGATTATCTAAGACCGATGTATCGATATATCGTCCCAAATATCGATACATCGGCGATAATATCGGCTTAAATTGCCATCGATGTCAGCATCCCAAACTATCAACACTATCAGCATCGACAATTCAAGATATCAATACCATCAACATCGACGTTTCAAAATAGCGTTACCATCAACATCGACAAAATTCACTTGATCCCTAGCCTTATTTCGGCGGTTGCCTACCACACGTGAAGCCACGGGTCAAGCGATTATTGCATATCTAGCTAGGGTTTGTAGTTATATTATCTCGCGATTGATGCCGGCGGGACAGAGTGTGTGCGCCCGTTTCGCTAGAGCTTCCTCGGTGAAATTCGGCATGACGGGTCTAATGGTGTTTTCCCATTGAAAAGACCTTCATGTGAAAAACATTTGTATTTTTTTGTAGGTTATCTGCATAGTTAAGCTCACATCACGGATTATGTTCCGGCTCATTTAAGATTGTTGGTACGTGTTGCGAGACATGGTTTTGTGTGATAATCAAGTTGCTGCACAGCAATGTGGATCAAGTAGCATCGTGCTAGTACGGTTGTGACTCAGCACAATAAGATGATAAGCCAATCAACAATAGAGAGGATTAGGTTGCTGATGGTGGCAAGTTGCTGAGCGTTAGATATCATCTAAAGGCTCAGAATATATGTTGGCGTGTGCTCACCACAAGGTGAGTGCGTGTCCTGTGATAGGCAAGTGCTAGGCACTTGCTGAGGGTGAGATGACATGCAGTGTCACTCACCGAGTGTAAGCATTCCTTATCGCCCCCTCAACTTTGACAGGCTATGGGCCCTCTAGCTGCTAGTTGTTGGAGTCATTTGTCTTGACTGGAACCTGGAGCTTGCTTCTCGAAGAGTGGTAGACCTTTGTGGTGTCGCACGATACGTGAGGTGCGGCTGGCTCACAAAATGGATGGCTCTTGCTTGTGTTTGTAGCTTTACTTCGATACCCGGTTGGTAGCGATTTGTTTGTGTCGCTTGGAGCCGGCTTGAACCCCCGAACGCCGACTCGTGTGACGTGAAGATCGGCTTGCTTTCCTTTGTTATAGCTTGGCGCTTTCTGGAATTTTATTCGCTTCCGGAGCTTGTCACCCGCCAGTTTTTTTTCTCGTGAAAGCCTATAGTGGTCCGGCTGAATTTTTGGAAAGGCATCTTACCGCAAGTGTACTAGCACTCATGTACGACGTCACTTGACCGACCTTCTGAGACTCATTTCTGATTGCCTTGGCTGTATAGACTCCGGGAGTACAACTGCGTCTTCGGTCAGCCCTTTGTCGTCTCATTTTCAGAGCCGTGTCGCCCGCCTCTTCACCTGTACTTGGTGCTTTTCTTGTTGGCATTTTTCCTGATTTTCTGGTGCTCTTGTGAGCGCATCCGTCGTACCTGCTATGGACTCCGTGAAACTACCCAAGTTCAGTGGGGAGAGACGAGATTTTGACGTGTGGAAGAAACGTTTCCGTGCATTTGGCTTGATGCAAAAGTGGGCTCCGGCTTTGTCGTCGGATGGTGCCGCTTCCTGTCAACAACAAGTCGGCATGTACTCCACATTGATTCTTGCCCTGCCAGAGGACGACCTTTCCATTATCGAGAATGTTAGCGAGGATGACAAGACTTGCGGCCACACTGCGTGGACTGCGTTAGTCAATCATTATGATGACAATGGTATTTACCGGTGTACGGAATTGTCGCAGGACTTGAAGATGCCGCAAGCGAACGGCGAGAGCGGCATCTAATACCTGAACCGCTTAGTTCGACTGCAACGACAGCTTGCCCGAGTTGGGGACGTCGTCCACGACCGGCGTATCATCATGTACTTGGTGAAGGGCATGCGTAGCGAATACCACTCCATCACCGACACGTGGGACGTACACGACCTCAACATGGATACCGTCAAACGTGATCTTCGTCAAAAGGGCATGCGCATCGAAAGTCGTGCGCAATCACATACAACGGAGCCCCCAACGCCTACGGCTTTTGCAGCGTCTCATGATGACTCAACGACTGAACTTTTGAAGCGGCAAGTCTCCAAGCTCCAAGACCAACTGAAATCTCTTCAAGGAGCTTCGACTACTCGTCGTACCCCATGTGGCAGAGGCGGAGCGAGAATTTTTCGTGGTGTTTGCTATGGCTGTGGTAAGAAGGGCCATCGCAGGTCCGAGTGCCCAGACAACAACACCGGAGGTAACTCTGCGCAAGTGGACTCCCCGGTTGCTTTTCCGGCGGTCATGGACGTGACAGCCACCCCTGCGAGGCCATTCTCCGAGGCTCGACACATGTTCGAGCGCGATGGGGAAACGTGGATGTGGTTGGCCGACAGCGGCGCTAGCCATCACATGACTAGTGTGCGCCGTGACTTCTGTGAGTATCGAGCGCTCACCGACCGGCTTTGGGTGAAGGGTATCAGCGCCCGCGCTGTTGGAGTGGGCTCGGTCCGCATCATTGTGAAGGCTGAAGATGGAGAGGAGATTCTTGCCACGCTAAAGAATGTGCTCTACGTTCCCGAGCTCTCCCGTTGTGCGTCGTGGTCTTACCATCGGCTTTTCAGCCTCACCCAAGCTCGGCGACAAGGTCATTCTGTGGTGTTAGCTGATCCCGTGGACCACCTTCGTCTTCATGCCGGTCATGGTGGTGGCGTGGTGGTTCCGTTGGAGCGCGCGCATTTGTTGGTGTGGTTGCCGGCGCGGGTTGCTTCGTCGAATCCTACCGCTTCGGTCGCCACTGCGCCATTGGAAAAACGGTTGTGGCATTCCCGACTCGGTCACCTTGGCGAGTCACAATTGGACGGGCTCTTGGCCACTCAGGTGGAGGGTGTGGCGTTTTTTGCGTCGGAGAAGCTGGGCTTCTGTGAGACGTGTGCTGTGTGTAAGTCGCACGTCCGCCGTATCTCTCGTGAGCCGGCTGACCGGAACGTTGGTGTCTTTGAGGTCCTCGGCTTAGACTTTTGCGGTCCTATGAGTGTTCCATCCTTGGGAGGACGGCGGTACATCTTGTGTGTGGTTGATTTCCGGAGCCGTTTCATGCTGCATGATGCGGTCCGCTCCAAGGATGAGGCTCCCGCCTCGTTCCGTCGCATGTTGACTACCATCCGTTCTCTTGGGCACACGGTTCGTCGTCTTCGGGTGGACAATGTCACGGTGTTCTTAGATGCTGAATTCCGAAACCTCTTGGATGAGTTCAACATCGCTGTGGAGATCACTGTCCCTTACGCGCATTGGCAACATGGCCGGATTGAGCGGCAGTGGGGGACATTGGTCCCGATGGCGCGGTCAATGATCCGGCAAGCCGCGCTGCCTAAATCGTATTCGGCTCTAGCGATGGCCGCTGCACTGCATGTCCGTAATCGTGTGCATAGTAGCGGAGCCGGCGGTGTACCTTTCACCTTGGCGACCGGTACACGAGCTGATTTGAGCTCCATGCGGGTCTTCGGCTGTCCGGCCTATGTCCACGTTGACAAGTCTCAACGCCGCAAACTTGACGATCGCGCGTGGAAGGGTGTCTTTGTGGGCTATGCTTCCGAATCACCTGCGTGGTTGGTGTACAATCCTGCTACTCGTCGGGTAATGAGCAGCCGTAACGTGGTGTTCGATGAGGCTGCAGTCCTCTCCATGGGGGAGAGCAATGCGGAGCAACGCACTGATGATGAAGAGGACAGCATCCCGCACACCATGTGTAGCGAAGAACGGGATACACCTTCGGGGGAGTCGCCGCTACGGGAGTCGCTGCAGCATTCCGGGTCGATGGAAGATGAACGGGACATGCATTCGGGGGCACGGACTGGATCCGGATCCTACGGAGCCGCGAATCCACGAGACTACTCGGGTTCGGACTTGGTCTCGTGGGTCCGGACCCTAGAATCACAGGTAATCGCGGGATCCGGACCCTAGAATCACAGGTAATCGCGGGATCCGAACCCTAGAATCACAGGTAATCGCGGGATCCGAACCCTAGAGTCACATGTAATCGCGGGATCCGAACCCTAGAATCACAGGTAATCGCGGGGTCCGAACCCTAGAATCACAGGTAATCGTTGGTTCCGGTACCAGTTATTGTAAGTAATCGTTGGTTCCGGTACCAGTTATTGTAAGTAATCGTTGGTTCCGGTACCAGTTATTGTAAGTAATCGTTGGATCCGGTATTCATCGTACTTTAATGGATTCGCGGTAATCGCGAGTACCTCATCCTCGCAAAACGACGTGGAATCGTGATACCCAATCAGTACTCACGATTCCGAGTATCTCACGATTCTGTGGTTGCCCGAAGTGACACGCTGGTTTTTTGGGAGGTATTTGGCAATGCAAATCTGCTGAGGTGTATGTCTAGGATTGGTTCAATAGCCATGATTGTTGTCATTCCGCAGCCTTGAATCGGTTGTAGCCCACCCAAAGGCTATTTAAACGGTGCGTACGCGCTTGAAATCCACCACAATCTGCCCGTCCACATCCAATCCTTTCATAGTTAGCAACAATGGCGGGGCAAGCGGGAAGTAGTAGACCGTCTAGATCAGGGAAGAGCTTGTCATCGACGGCTATCCAACGTACATAAGAGGAGCTTGTTGGGAATTCAGATAGGGTGTTTAGGACACCTCAGTCAAAAACAGGTGGAGATCCGTATAGTGATAAAGGGCAGTATGTAGTTAAGAAAATTGTTAGCGAAGAAAAAAGGTGTGGAATGTTGACGTATAAAGTTATGTGGGAAGGACTGCCGGAGGAAGCCGCCACTTCAGAAACCGAGCTCAACGTAAGGCGCCAAGCCAATTGGTCCACCCTGCTGGAAGATTTTCACAACGAGCAAGAGAAAGTTGAAGAGGTAAGCAAGAGTCCCCCCCCCCCCCTCCGCTCTGCGCTCACCCCCGAGTTAGCTGCGTTGTGATGTTCGGTAGCGCCGCATGGCGCCCCCTCCCCGCCTCCGCCCGCACATTTATGACTGTTTATTTGCTCTATCGAAGCCATTTTAATAGCGTTGCAGTTGAGCTTGTCGTCACTTTGTTATCGTTGTTCTTTGATGCTTTTCTGTTCTTTGCTTTCCCACGTAAAAGGTTACTTTGCCGTTAAGCATACCGTTGCAATGTGCTGTTCGGTAGCGCCGCATGGCGCCCCCTCCCCGCCTCCGACCGCACATTTATGTCTATGTTTATGTGCTCTATCGAAGCCATAGTAATAGCGTTGCAGTTGAGCTTGTCGACACTTTGTTATCGTTGTTCTGTGATGCTTTTCTGTTCTTTGCTTTCCCACGTAAAAGGTTACTTTGTCGTTAAGCATATTGTTGCAATGTGCTGTTCGGTAGCGCCGCATGGCGCCCCCTCCCCGCCTCCGACCGCACATCTATGTCTCTGTTTATGTGCTCTATCGAAGCCATTTTAATAGCGTTGCAGTTGAGCTTGTCGACACTTTGTTATCGTTGTTCTGTGATGCTTTTCTGTTCTTTGCTTTCCCACGTAAAAGGTTACTTTGTCGTTAAGCATACCGTTGCAATGTGCTGTTCGGTAGCGCCGCATGGCGCCCCCTCCCCGCCTCCGACCGCACATTTATGTCTATGTTTATGTGCTCTATCGAAGCCATAGTTATAGCGTTGCAGTTGAGCTTGTCGACACTATGTTATCGCTGTTCTGTGATGCTTTTCTGTTCTTTGCTTTCCCACATAAAAGGTTACTTTGTCGTTAAGCATATTGTTGCAATGTGCTGTTCGGTAGCGCCGCATGGCGCCCCCTCCCCGCCGCCGCCCGCACATTTACGTCTATGTTTATGTGCTCTATCGAAGCCATAGTAATAGCGTTGCAGTTGAGCTTGTCGACACTATGTTATCGCTTTTCTGTTATGCTTTTCTGTTCTTTGTGTTATTTTCTGTTCTTTCGCTACAATTTCATGTTTCCATTACTAACTTTTGATGGGTGCATTGTGTTTCTGCAGGAGGCACGAAAACGAGAGGCGAATCGGATAAGCAGAAAGAGGAAGAACCGGCTGCAAGCTAAAGCTACTGTAACATCAAACGAGGTTGAAGAAGGCATCGAAGAAGATAACGAAGGCGATGAAGAGGTCATCGTGGATGACGACTTGGCGCCGCCGAAGAAGAAGATATACAATGCTCAATGCTGGAATCGTTTCCAGAAGCCAAAGAAGTTCCCCAATGGTATCAAGTATGTCGTATGTAAGTTGTGTCCAAAGGAATTCAAGCTCAAGTACAGCGGAGGGACCTCAAATCTTATCAAGCACCTCAGATGTCGGCATAAAGGTGAGTACAGACATGACTTGGCTACTGGTGAAAACATCCAAGTTGGGGATGTATCTGTCCCCATCGTGATCAAGGCAGAGGTAAGTCATGTCCCATTGTGAATGTGTAGTAGCATGTTATTGACTTAATGATAGCATGTTATTGACCTTTCATTCGTTGTTGACTCTATTCGCAGATTTCTGCGAAAAGGAAACAGTACCTTGACGAGTTGATAACAATTTGGGTGGTCAAGCGATGTCGGCCATTCGGGATTATGGAGTCGGACACAGAGCTCAAGGATGTGATGTCTGCTATTTCGGGAGGCGCATATAGCGGTCCATGTCGTGAGACGGTAATGCGTTGCATGGCGTCCTTGGCTAAAAAGGTAATTGCTGTTGGTTTTTGAATGTCTGACTGCGGGTTGCCTTTAAAAATAACTAAGGTAATTATTTTTTCTTGTTTCAGTCACTTGTTGAAACAGGAGTCATGATGAACGGGTTGTTTCAAGACGGATTGAAGCCGTGCATATCTGGAGATATTTGGGGGGAGAATTCTGTTTCATTGTTGGCGGTAATGGTGCATTGGATCGACGGATCGTGGCAACTTATGAAGCGCTTGGTTATTTGCGAGCCCTACGGAAAGGTTTCCCACACAGGTGAGAATATTTTGCAAACGACAAAGCGCAGACTTGCTGGAGTGAATGTGGGAGAGCTTGTCGAAGGAGACGACTTGGAAGGCGTCGAAGCTGTGGACACTGTGTATGAATCAAAATTCAGTAAGGTAAGAGTTAGTTTAGATTTTGGCTTTTTGTTTTTGCTTGTTATGTATGTTTCTGAATGAAGATGGTTTGACGGTTGCCTAGGTGTGCGACAATGGAGCAAATATGAAGAAAGGATGGGGTGCATTGGATGGACATACCTGTGTTACTCATGGCATTCAGTTGTGTGTCAACAAGTTCGTGGAGGAGCCGCACATCAAGGATTGTTCCCGAGCAATGCAAGGTCAGAGTGCCCACTTTTCTAGGAGCACTTTGGGCGCTGCCAAGCTGTCGGAGATTCAAACTCGGATGGGTCTTCCCACAAGTAAGCCAAGTACCAAGTCAGCCACTCGTTGGTTAGGCTTGTTTCCTCAGGCTGTGTGGTTTGTGCAGAACGCTGAAGCAATTACCGAGTATATGTTACAAGTAAGTACTGTCTTGCGGTGTTTTCATTGCATTATTGTTAAGTTGCATTACTTTCATTTACTGAGATATTAATTCTATACTAGGTACCCAATGGTTGCGTTGCCAATGACGATGGGAAGGTGTATTCAGACTTCGCCATCAACACTGAGGATTGGGAGACTATTCGAGAGCTAGCTGCGATCCTGTGGCCAGTGGCTCAAGTTGTGAATTTGCTGCAGGGGGACTATGTTACCATATCACTTGTTTACCCTATGTTAGGCACTCTGTTAGAGCAGTTGTCGTCACACAGGCCCGTTTCACTGCAAGATGAGCGGAGGGATGTGGACTTGTACACCATCGAAGCGAAGGACATGGAGCCTCATATGGCGGAGGCAAGGGAGAGTCTGCGGGCCGGAATCATTGAGCGTTTTTTCACGAACATAAGAGAGAACGATTACATCAAGATAGGGATTGCGACATTGCTAGACATTCGGTGAGTACCTTGTAATAGTTGTGTGTGCATGTGTTTAAATTTTGCACATTTGTTTCTATTATATACCTGATAAATATACTAAATGTTGATAAATAGATGTGATTGTATCTGAGCGTCCTTGTGTGTGTGTGTGTGTGTGTGTGTGTGTGTGTGTGTGTGTGTGTGTGTGTTTGCGTGTATATGCTTATGCATATTTAGTGAGTGCTTGCATGTGTGTTTGTGTGTGTGTCTTATGCATGTGTGTTTATGTCTTATGGATGTGTTTGTGTTTATCTGCTTGTGTGTGTGTTGGTTTGTACGTGAATCTACTTCTGAATGTGTGTGTATGTGTGTGTGGTGTTCGTTTGTGTACCTATTTTGTATGCTCTCTACGTGTTCATGTGTGTTTGTGTGTGTGTGTGTGTGTGTGTGTGTGTATGCAAATTTACTTCTGCATTTGCTATGTTAACTAAAAATGTGAATTGTGCAGGTTTAAGAATCTGGACTTCAATGGCATTCGTCCCGACTTTGCGCCTACAATTTTGGCGGCTGCAAGAAGAGAATTTGGAGAGCAGTGGCGCACAGAGCCGGAAGAGAGCGAGGCAGAAGGCGGTGCTTATCCAAGCATGCAAGCTGCAGAGCTTGGCAAGCAATTGATGTCGTCGAAGAGTAAGTCTTTCACTGCATTCCTTTCCGGGGATTTGACTGGGCGTGTGACGCCCTCTATAGCCAAGCACGTGGAAAAGGATGACTTAGAGCGTTACCTTGAGCTGCCCCAAGAAATAGACAAAGACATTTGTGTGTTGACATGGCGGAAAACACATGCAGCTGTGTACCCCGACTTGGCTTTAATGGCGCGGCAGTACTTATCTATGCCTGCTACCTCTGCTGCATGCGAGCGTTTGTTCAACAAAGCGGGGCGAATGCATGACGCGTTCAAGAAGAACACCAAGGAAGATAGCCTAGAGGATGCCTTGTTAGTCTCATTTAATTGTTGAATTTTGTATGCGCGAGGAATATGGTTGTCACAAGTCTATATAAATTGTAAGACATGGTTGTCTTAAACCTGTTTTCATCCATATTTTGTGCATTTAATGTTCATTTGGTGGACTCGCACTGGCCATGCGATAAACCATTTGGCATTACTTGTCACATCATATGTGAAAAATGGTACTCCATCGGAATTTGTTTCCCCGTGATGGCAAGTGTCTTTTTTGAGCCGGAGGGCTATAAACTCACATACATTGCTTGTGGCACTTGCCGGAGGGACCAAAAGCTTTGCTAAATTGTATGGGATAGACTGTAAAGTACTAAATATGTGTGCAGCGGGCAGAAAGTATGGGAAGTGAATTGTACGTATGTATTGTATGGGATCCAAGCATGAGCATGCGCAATAGAACTAGTAGAGATGTAAAAATTTAATTCGCACTACAAATTTCCCCCAAAATGCGCAATTTGTATCAATTTGCATGAGTACTTCGAGTACTTGTTGGAGTCGCGAACCCAACGAATCCAACGGAACTAAAAATTTAGAAGTACTCATGTACTCGGTTCCGGACCCTGGAATCACAGGTACTCGCTGGATCCGAACCCTAGAATCACAGGTACTCGCTGGATCCGAACCCTAGAATCACAGGTACTCGCTGGATCCGAACCCTAGAATCACAGGTAATCGCGGGGTCCGGACCCTAGAATCACAGGTACTCGCTGGATCCGAACCCTAGAGTCACAGGTAATCGCGGGGTCCGAACCCTAGAATCACAGGTAATCGCGGGGTCCGAACCCTAGAATCACAGGTAATCGCGGGATCCGGATCCCTTTTTTAGAGGTACTCACTAGTTCCGGATCCTAAAAAATCAAGTACTCATGGATCCGAACCCAACAAAAAAATGGCGGATCCAGTCCCTGTTCGGGGGAGACTCCACGTCCAAGGTATAATCTTCGATCCACTGCCGCACCACAGCAATGCGTACCCAGTCCAAGGTATAATCTCCGTTCAGCGGGCGCTTCGGGAGATGGGTGGACTACGGGAAGTACCGCGGCTATTAAGTCAGCCAGCAGCCCGACGGTTCAAGAGCCGGTGACATACGAGCAAGCGCTGAGGAGTCCCCAATCGGGGGAGTGGGAGGCAGCTATCAAGAGCGAGTACGACTCACTTGTATCTCGGAAAACCTGGACATTTGTCCCAGGTCCTGCCGGTCGCAAACTCGTAGATTCCAAGTGGGTGTTCAAGCTGAAGCGCGATGCCAATGGGCAGATAACACGGTACAAAGCAAGACTTGTGGCTCGCGGATTTACTCAGGAGAAGGGTGTGGACTACCACGAGACCTTCGCTCCCACAATGAGGGTGATTTCTATTCGAACGTTGCTCGCGCTTGTTGCTTATAATGATTGGGAGGTGGAGCAACTTGATGTGGTGACGGTATTCTTGGAGGCCGATATCGAGGAGGAAATCTACATGAGGCAGCCGGAAGGATTCCGTCACTTCGACATCAATGGCGAGGAGCGAGTGTGCTTGTTGAAGAAATCATTGTATGGCCTCAAGCAAGCTCCAAGGAACTGGAATAAGACCATCACAACATGGCTAGAGGAGTATGGCTTTACCCAATCCAAGGTGGATCCCGGCATTTACGTCTTCATCAAGGAGGGTGAGCTTTATGTCTTGGCGTTGTACGTGGACGACAACATCATCGTCGGACCAGCGGGTAGCTTCATCGTTGGGTTCAAGTCGGCTTTCGGCGAAAGGTTCAACGTGCAAGACCTCAGTCCAGTGTCTTGGTTGCTTGGCATGACAGTCGAGCGTGATCGTGGCAGCCGCACCATCAAGATTGGACAACAACAATACGTCTTAGATATGTTGGAGCGCTTCAACATGATGGGCTGCAAGCCAGTGGGCTCACCTATGGCGGTCGATGCTTTGAGCAATTGTGTGGAGACGTCGACATCAAGGTTGCCTCCCGGTCTAGTGCCGTACCAAAGCTTGATCGGCAGCTTGTTGTACGCTTCCGTAAGCACACGGCCCGACATCACCATGGCTGTTAGCCACCTTAGTAGGTATATGTCCGACCCCTCTCAGTCACATTGGGAGCAAGCCAAGAGGGTGCTCCGCTACCTCAAGGGGACCGCATACTCGGTGTTGATGTACGGTGGCGCACCCTCATCAAAGGTGGTAGGATGGTCATATTCTGACTACGCGAGTGATATTGGCGAGCGCCGCTCTCGCACGGGGTATGTATTCATGCTCAACGGTGCAGCGGTGAGTTGGAAAAGTCAGCGGCAACAAACTGTGGCGTTGTCGACAGCGGAGACAGAGCATATGGCGCTGACTGCGGCCACTCATGAGGCGATGTTTTTTAAGCAACTACTCCACGAGTTTTACCAAGACTCCGGGTCTCCCATCACAATTCACGAGGACAATCAGAGTTGTATTGCACTCAGCAAGAATAGCATGACGACCGGACGCAGCAAGCACATGGACGTGAGGTACCACTTCTGTCGGGAGAAGGTGGAGAGCGGAGACATCGAGGTGCAATATTGTGCGACGGGGAACATGCTTGCTGATGTGCTTACCAAGCCATTAATGAGTGCAAGGCACGGCAAGTTGTGCAATGCCATCATGGGATTGCCTGCGTAGCAAGGGGGAGTGTTGCGAGACATGGTTTTGTGTGATAATCAAGTTGCTACACAGCAATTTGGGTCAAGTAGCATCGTGATAGTACGGCTGTGACTCAGCACAATAAGATGATAAGCCAATCAACAATAGAGAGGATTAGGTTGCTGATGGTGGCAAGTTGCTGAGCGTTAGATATCATCTAAAGGCTCAGAATATATGTTGGCGTGTGCTCACCACAAGGTGAGTGCGTGTCCTGTGATAGGCAAGTGCTAGGCACTTGCTGAGGGTGAGATGACATTCACCGAGTGTCACTCACCGAGTGTAAGCATTCCTTATCGCCCCTTCAACTTTGACAGTACGACTTTGAGGAGTACTCCAAATTTGGAACCGGAATGGGAGCTCCCACCTCATTCCCAAAGTTGTATTGCATGTTTTATTGATGCAAGCCCTATAATAAAATGTCAACGTTGTCACACACCTTGTATTAGGCATTGGTAATGCTTCCTTAGTCAATTTAGATACATATAATTGTTATCAATATTCAAGTGAAAGCACGTGAAAAGCGGCGAAGGGTGTTAGCACTAGCATACCGTTGCCTAGTGCTTATGTACAATGTAGCTATTTGTCATCCTAGTACTTAACGTTATGATATTAGCGGTACTCTATTCCCTATTAGTTAGTGGCGGTCGGCCGGCCCTGCCGGTGCCTTCCCCGGCCGCCAACCTCTCTTATCTCACTTTTCTAGTCACCACACCCGGCCCCCTTGTGGGGCCGGCACGACCTAAGTGTAACTATCCGTTCCCGATTCCGACAGGTTATGGACCCTCCACCAAGTTACACTAGAGAAGAGCGTGTGTAAAGCGCTCGGCGCCACGCTAGTCCTACTTGCTCCCATGTAAAAAAGAGTAGAGCGTGTGTAAAGCGCTTCGCGCCACGCTAGTAATTCATCGTCCAACCGACACCTCGCTTCGCCTTCGAGCTAGTTGTCCGCGACTGTCCTATAATCTCCCACGTAAAAAAGGAGAAGAGCGTGCGTAAAGTGCCCGGCGCCACGCTCGCCCCACCCAGCTTTCAGTCTCACCTAGCCTTCAGCCTACCGATGCTCTCGATCGGATCTGGTTGTTTAAAACAAACCCGCGAAAAATCGGCCCGTGCGTACTTAAATTATTATTGTTATTGTTTTTTCCCGAGGCAAAGCCGCAACGCTCACCTAACTTAGCGAAGAACTAACCTTTCCCACGGCGAAAGGGGGGAGTCAACACGGGCAGTGCCCGTCTATGCTTTTGCGTGCCTACACCCTCCTACCAACCTTGTTGGCTTTGCTTCTTCCTCGCCGGTCGCTCTCATGCGTCGGCTAATTCACCCGTGGGCAGTTTTTCTCGCTACATGTTAGACTAGTACATCACGCGGTATATTTGGAACCGCTTCATATCGGCAACTCGCCGGTAGCGGCACGTTCCTGTGAGCGCATGTCGCTACACCTACCCGGCCTGAGACACACGCTACATGCACTACATCTTCGACCAATCTGGCACCTTCCACGACGGAAGCTAGGACGACGTCAAGACCTCGACTACCTTGAGGGGGGGTGTTAGCACTAGCATCCCGTTGCCTAGTGCTTATGTACAAGGTAGCTATTTGTCTTCCTAGTACTTAGTGTTATGCTACTAGCGGTACTCTATTCCCTATTATAGTGGCGGTCGACCGGCCCTACCTGTGCCTTCGCCGGCCGCTATCTCTCTTGTTCTCACTTCTCGTCCCCCCGGGGAGTATGACGCGTGTCAGGGTGGTACATGTCGGTCAAGGGTAAGTGCGTTAGTGGTAGGATTAGGTGCGGCGTGTTGTCGTGCGTAATTTGATGCATTCGATGAGTAGGAGGTGGTGCAACCATTATTGAACACTGTGCAAGTGGAGTTGTGATAGGATGCGTGTGCTATCGAGTATTGTTTTCGAGACGAGTTTATCATGAGGGCCACTACGGAGGGTGAGAAGGGAAGTGAGAGTGGTAATGGTTGATGTGTGAGGGGTTCCAATGTAGTCGAAGAGCATTGGCTAAGGGGTGTATTTATCGCGAATAAGTTGTGTGGTGCGGGAGAGGTTGTGGTATGTGGAGTATTTCCATTTCCCTATTTGAATCTTTTTAAACGAGGAGTATCGTCGACAGCCGTTCGTATGTTTGACGAATCTAGATTCGAGGAGCTCAATGAAGCCGGGCTTGTGAGCCGGGGTCTCAATACTAAGGGGAGTATGTCTGCAGGTTGGATGACATGGTAGGAGGTGAGGGAGTCGGGCAAGAGGTCTCCGTCAACATCAACTAGACGGGTGGGCATGTGGGTGGGATGGGGGGGTGCTAGTCGTGCTAGAGCTAAGCGGGGGGGAGGTAGGCGAAAAGACCCCTCCCTCAAGTCGTCAACGGTCCCGACTCGATCCACGCACTAAGACTAGAGATCGATGGTATCGTCAATATTTTACAAGCGCATTTCGCTACGATTTCGGGTACATTTCGCACTCGTTGTATCCGAAAACACAACGAAATACGTCGATATTGTCAGGATGGAATCATCGATCCCTAGCCTTACCGCGCACACCCTCGTATGAGAGAAGTGATGCTCCTCTTTGCGTAGCTTTCCTCTTAACATAAGCTCCCCTTCCCCTCCGGGGGCAAGGAAGGAAAAAATGGCCTTAGCTGCAACCAACGGCACGCATTCACGCTGCTTCCCGCGTGTCTGCCGCCATTTCCAAAGCTCGCCTTCCGCCGTAGACCCGTCCGTAACTCCCTCGCCGCGAGACACACATGAGATACAAGTCACGCTCCCCGATGGAGCAAGAGTGTATGTAAGGGGTATCGAGCTCTTACAGTGCTATCAAACGGGCCGAGGGGGAGATATTGGCCATGGCGAGTACATGTATTATTTTGAAAGCCCTCCGTACACGGCTTTCCCGCTAACTAAGGATCCGGCGGATCACAACTGTCGGCGCATCCCCGCCTAGATTTCTACCGTGCCATGCCATGCAAAGCTATACACTTTCATGTGCTCACCACGAGGAGGTGGGGTTGAGTGCCGAAGGGCCTTCGAGTGCACCCCTTCCGGGATTACAACCGCTGCACCGCCGGTTGGCGTCCTTACGGGAGGGTAAAAGAGGATATGTGCCTATGTGGTAGCGAAATAGATATTGGATGGACCGTACATAAAGTTTTGGCGCTGAGCTGTATTTATATCATTTTTGGAATCCCTCCACATATGGATTCCCCACAGCTTATGATCGCGCGGATCGCCGCTACCGGACCATCCCGCGTGCCGAATCTACCGTGCTAAACCTTGCACGGCTACAAGGTTACCAACGCCCACCACGGGGTGCCAACGGAAACGCGAGCGCACCCTCCTTCATGGCCACCACCGGTTGGCACCGAAGTAAAGGGGGGAGGGGGTTAGGATCACCGTGGCTAGATTCGCTTTCGGATCGCGGAGTACGGACGTTATTTAACCCCTCCGTACATGCATTCCGGTGATCGCCGCCGCCATAATGTACCATGCTCCTCCTCCGGCCGAAGCCGTCTTCTTGGGCTGGTGGTGCTTATGCTTCGAATCCCTCGGTAGGCTCATCAACAAGGCTGAGAGTCTCATCAACAAGGCTGAGAGTCAATTGCGAGCGCTTTGCCATGGCGCTGCTTCTAGACTGTCCGCTACTAGCTTAAACTTCCCCTAGATTCCCGCCCCCACCGTAAGAAATCTGCCCGTATCCCTTCACGCCTTGGGATGCATTGCCCGCCTTTTAGGAGTATCCAAGGGTAATAAGGCTAGCGATCAAGTGCATTTTGTCGATGATGTTGAAGGTAATGATATTTTGAAACGTCGATGTTGATGGGCTTGATATCTCGGATTGTTAACGTTGATGGCGATGATGCTTTGGGATGCTGACATCGATGGCATAACAAGCCGATATTATTGCCGATGTATCGATATTTAGGGTAGTTAGGGTTTCCCTCCATGCTTGTCTCTTACTTGTACACAGTTTAATGCCGGTTCTTAGGTGAACTTTATACCACCATCCGCGAAAGATGAGATGTACCGATAGTTGGGACGATATGTCAGCATATCGGGCCTTAATAATTGGTGTTTCTTAAATGTTTGGATAATTGATAGCAATGATGTTAGCACTTTTGTCATCATGTCGATGTTGATGTCACAACCTAGAACATCGATGGCACCATCAAAGGGTGATGATGATACTATCAACGATGTATCGATGGCTGATCCCTAACCTTAAAGGGTAGTAGGCCGCGAAAGAGAGTATCGGACTGCCCTAACGGGAGATCCTTCGCGCTGAATTGCACAGAAATTAATTTAAAGAATCCTCCGCACAAGCCCTTCCCGACAAATGTTGATTGTGCGTGGATTGCAGTTGCTAGCTCACCCCGCCGAGCCCCCTACCATGCAAGTCTTGGCACAACTAAGTAGTTAACAATATTGCCCACCACGGGGAGGTAAGGGTGAGTGCCGATGGGCATACGACAGCACCCCCCTTCGGGGATATCGCCGCTGCGCAGCCGATGGGGACCAGTCCGAACGCAACTAGACGGGACTGGCGATATTTGAATGGGTAGCTATGAGTTATGGGCAATAGAGCAACGCAAGGATAGGGCGCTCGCTTTCTTGTTCCTAGCATTTTCCTCTCGAAAATCCGGAGTACAACGCGGATCCGTCAACAAATGTTGGAGCCCATCGGCGAAAGGAAGGGCAACTGCGGCTATTGTGTGCATTGATTTGCAACAAAATCAGTAAACTATACCAATTATTGTCTAACGGCCATCAATTTAAGGCTAGGGATCGATGGCATCGTCAATATTGTACAAGCGCATATTTCGCAGCGAGTTCGGGTGTATTTCGCATTCGGGGTCTCAGAAAACACCACGAAATACGCCGATATTGTCCGGATGATATCATCGATCCCTAGCCTTACCATCAAATACTCTACCATTTGTTTATGGCGCTTAGGAGACCGGACCGGGTACTCTCCGACGAGGTACACCTATCGACACATCTCGCTCCCATGTGTGCGTGCCGAACGGCGAAGAATGATACTGTAATGTTGTGAGGATGTTGAGTGAATATACGGTAGCGACAAGCGAGTAACGAGCGAGCGCTAGTAGTGGAAATGATTGCAATAACACCACCACCATTTGTATGCGCATGTGCATGAATTAGATATTTACGTATTGCGGGCTGAAATACCTCTTTGCTAATTGAAATTGTTTACAACATGTACCGTATGCGCCGGTCTACAACAAGTACCGTATGCGCCGGTTGTTGTCCCTGGGCCCTCCCAACCATGCCATACAGGGAACTTACAAGTCATGGCTAGACCATTAACCACCTAGATCCAACCTCTCCAAAGGGTGCTCGGGGGTTTTACTCCTCCCCGGGGAGTGCTCGATGCGGGGTGGTGGCGGCGTGCAAATTGAAATATTGAAATATTGAAATATTTTACTCCAATATACCGGTAAACCGGCTGGAGTCTCTGGCCCCCCCCTTTTGCTATGCTCAACTTGTTGTTGGACTTCTAAGCGTGAGGTAGACCGTGAACCACTAATCCCAACCTCTCCAATGGTAGTAATGATACCGTCTAAAACATACCCGTATCCAGGTATTTATAGTTTTCTGATCTATACGTTTTTTTTTTTGGATATAGTATGAAATAAAAGATGTCGCTAGTCTCCACGATACGCGGCCTGCTCCAGCCGCTGCGGGGTCGCTGATCATCAAGGCTGTTCAGCTTGAGCTGGTCGAGGCGAACTTGCCTGACCTCGGCTCCTGTGCGACTCCGGTCGTGCCGGAGCTTGGGGGGAAAGGTAGGTGAAAAACCCCCCTCGCATAGGTCGTCGTCGGTCCCGCCTCGATCCGTGCTCAACCCCGCCCGAGGTATTAGCCGCTCCTCTCGACGCAGCTCGCCACTTAGCCGAGTCTTCTCTCCTCCTTCGGGGGCTGAGAAGAGAAAAGAACTAGGCTGCATACGGTGTCCGGCTGCCTCTCCTGCCTCCGACCCAGATTTTCTCCTGTCCCCTATCCTTGTCCCGTCTGTTTCCAACACCTATCTGATCGCGCTGTGGCCGTCCGTGCCCTCCCCCGGTGGTTTACGTTGTTAGGGGGCCGCCTTTACGAGCAGTGTGCCGTTACGATAACCCTAGGCACGCTGCCTGAGGCAGCCTATCGATAACTGGGTACCGACTAGGGGAGGGGTTGGAAGAACACAAGGATCGAGTCGCCGGTCCTCAAAAGATGGTGGGTACGGGAATTTTTCCAAAAACCCCCCGTACCGGGCTTTTCCGGCGGCGGGCGATCCTAGGGACCGCCGCCGCCAGACGGTGCCGCTCCTCCGGCTGCGACCAACCTCCGTCCTGCTTAGCAACAGGCCTCGCCCCCAGGGGAGATCTAAGGCTCACGCAGGGCTGGCGGCTGCTAGCGAGCGCCGTCCCTGGCGCTGCTTCCAAGCTGTCCGCCGCCAGCTCCAACACCCTCGTCCCTCCTCTGATCCGTCCGTACCCTATTAGAGTTGGGAACGGATAGTTACACGGAGGTCGTGCCGGCCCCACAAGGGGGCCGGCTGTGGTGACTAGAGAAGTGGGAAAAGAGAAATGGCGGCCGGCGAAGGCACCGGCAAGGGCCGGCCGACTGCCTCTAATAGGGAATAGAGTACCGCTAATCGCATAACACTAAGTACTATGATGACAAATAGCTACCTTGTACATAAGCACTAGGCATGAAATTGAAATTGAAATTGTTTACAACATGTACCGTATGCGCCGGTTTTTCACCAAAAGCCGGATGCGTCGGCTGCTGTCTCTGGGCCCTCCCAACTATGACATACAGGGAACTTACAAGTCAGGGCTAGACCGTGAACCACCTAATCCAACCTCTCCAAGGGTGTTCGGGGGTTTTACTCCCCCCCGGGGAGGGTGCAAGTAGAGGCGAAGGTTGTGTGCATTCAGGGTCGTGCGTGTAGGTAATGTGCGGATGCGCGGCGGGAGGTCGTGCGGGACTTGATGCGGTATATGCGTAGGAGGTGGTGCAGCCATTGGACAGTATGCGTATGGAGTTGTGCTAGGATGCGGGATGTGTCAAGGCGTGCTTTGGAGACGAGTTTATCAGGAGGGTCGGTGCGGGCGGTGAGAAGGGAGGTGAGACTCGTGATGGTGGAGGAGTGCGGTGTACCTGTGCGGCTCATGACTATGGGGAGGATATCGACCACTGTGCCTGGCCAGTGGTTTCTGATGGCGTTCGCAAGGGGTGTGTATTTGGCGCGTATGTGGTCGGCAGTGTGAGAGAGGTTATTGTCTGTGCAGTACTTCCATTCTCCTATCTGAATCTTTTTTATGGATGCGTAACGTCGGCGACCGTTGGAGTGACCAACGAATCTGGGTTCGAGGATGCGGATGAAGTCAGGTTTGTGTGCTGGGGGACGAAGCAGGGGGGGGAGAATCTCAGGGGGGAGGACGGCGGGGCATGAGGTTAGGGAGTCATACGAGAGACCCTCGTCAGCAGCAACAAGGCGGGTGGGCATGTGGGTGGGGTGAGGAGGGTGGCAGTCGAGTGGGGTGAGGGCGGGGGTGGGGGTATCAAACGATTTTATGGGTTTGTTACCGAAGTCGGCGGTGATGGTTTCCCAGCGTCCTCCGTTGTGGCGTTCCAGTAGGGAGAGTAGGAGTTGTAGAGCGCTGTTGTGACGGTCCTGTCTTAGACCAGACATTGAGGGGCAGTTGCCGGCCATGTGGCCGTTGCTAGTGAATTGGCCACATAGGGGGCAGCGCAGGGTGGGGTTGTGAGTAAGTAGGCGGGTGTTGTGGACACCCCACATGAATTCCTGTTTGTGTGTGAACTGTATACTTGTGAGAGTTGAGTGTTTTTTGTGGTAAGAGAGGTCGGCGCCGTCCGACGCGGCGCGGGCGAGGAGGGCTCCGTGTTTGGTTGTTTGCGAGAGAGGAGTGTGTGTGTGTATTGTGCTGTATTTGTGTGCGTCGGATTTGAGGTTGGTGTATCTGTAGGGAGTGGGGTCCCCTAAGGTTTGTGGGATGAGGGTGTATGGCCATGTCCAGTGGCCTATCGTGACTTCTGAACCGGTGGTGTATGTGGTATCGGGTGGGTGGCCATCCGCTACGTGGTTGGCGAGGGTGTCTGCGAGGTCGTTGCCGATGGAGTGGTTGTGGGCTTTTATTTTACCGAGGTGTGTACGGATGCCTGCTTCGCATCGGGTTTTAAGGGTGTGTGTGATAGATAAGAGGGTGTCGCGGTGAATGTTATGGCGGTAAGCGGAAGGGCAGTTTAAGTAACCTTGAATAAGGCGGAGGGAGCACGCACTGTCTGTGAGGAGGTGGGTGCGGCCAAGTTGGAGGCCTATATCTATTCCAGCTAATTCAGCACGATTTATTGTATGTGAGGGAGGGGTAGAGGTCACCAGGATTTTGATTCTGGTGTCCGAGGCGGGGTGGGTAGCTGCTGCTCCGAGGGGGGTCGAGCCGCCTTTTTTCGAGCCGTCAGTGTATACAAAGTCATGCCAGTTCCAAGCAGGGGTGCCTCTGGTGGGGGGGTACGTTAGATGTACGCGGTCCGGGAGGGGGTATGTGAGGGGGTGAGTTGGGTTTGGGGGGCGGTGGTATATACCTGCTGAGTGGGGTGAGTAGGTGTCAAAGAGGTGTGGAGGAGGGGGGGTGATGATAGGGTTGGGGAGGTGAGTGTCGTATATAGATTCGAGAGTGTTGTGGAGTGCAGTCATGGCTGTGGGTGATGGGAGGGTGGAGAGTGCGTGGGGGTTAGCGACGAGGTATATGTCCACCATCCATCGTGTGCCGAATGGGGTAGGGGTGGGGTTGCCGGTGTGTTGGTCGGGGGGTAGGAATGTGTTTGCGTCGTTGGGGAGGGTGTAAAGGTGGTGGGTGTACGGGGAGTTGATGTATTTGGAGTGGCGGTAGGGCGTGTGTTCCCACCGGGGAAGGATGAGGATGGTTGCGCTGGGTGTGTGAGGGGCTGTGAGGTGTGCGCTGGTGATTGCGTGTTCCATGGCTCGTCTCATGCATTCGTGGTCGTATTCGGGGTTGGCTATGTTGGTGCTTTGCCATGTGTGCGGGGCATTGCTGCCGCTAGATGAGAAGACTATATCTTCGGGGTAGAGGGAGTGGTAGGTGTTGGAGTGAAGGGATTTATTGAGGGGGTCGGAGTAGAGTTCTGTCTGGATGTGGAATGTGTGACGGAGAGCTGTGAGGAGGTCTTCTCTAGTGGCCCATCTATTACGAGTGGTGGTGGCGGGTGTGGGTGAGTGGATCTCTGATCGGGAGCCCAGGCGGGTGAGGAGGTGGTAGACCTCCTCTTCAAACGTAAGATGAGAGAGGTCGGGGCGGAAGAGTTGGTAGAGGTGGCGGACGCGGGGGCCGTTAAGGGTGGTGACCGCGCGGCCGTTGGGAGTGCATAGTATGGTGGTGTCGTGGAGTGAAGGGTGTGCGTGGATAGCGAATTTACCGGTAGGTAGCATGCCAAGGTCGGGGTTGATGGGGTCATGGTTGAATGTGATGAGGGGGTGTGACCATGGAGGGGGTCCGGGGTCTGGCAGAATGGGTGTGGTGGAGGGGACATAGCCGGAGTTAAATGCGGTGAGGGCGGTGGGGCCGGAGGGGGTCTCACTGATGGTGTCGTGGAGTTGTAGGCATGGGGCCCACTGCACTTCGTAGAGGTGGGTGAGGTCGTGGTGTTGGCCGCGAGCGCACCATTCGCACTGCCATGTGACGGGGCCCTGAGCTGGGCGACACTGGGAGTGTATGGCAAAGTGCGGGCATGTGCAACAGGTGGAGGAGGGTTCTGTGTGCAGGGGTTCGTGGCAGATGGAGCAGGCAGAGGGGGAGGGGGAGGGGAGGCATACCGATGTGGGAGTGGAGGAGATGAGGCGGAAGCCGTCGTCGAGTTGTAGCTGTATGTCCCATTCCGTGAGGTGTTCCGGGGCCCATTCAACCATGTATTGTGTTTGGCCGTATTCTGTGTCTTTGTGTTTGGAAATGATGCGTGTTACGTCGCAGGGGGGGTAGTGGTGGTCGGAGGGGGTGAGGTATTCTGTGTCTAGGTGTGTGATGGGTGCTATGGGGGTGGGGTGATTGGCGCGGGGGGTGTAGATGCCGGATTGGAGGGTGTGGGTGGAGCGGGGGAGGTGAGGGGAGAGGAGGGGAATCCACGAGGGATGTATAGTGGTGGGGGGGGAAGCCTGGTTGGTATGTAGGTTCGTGATGGGGAGGCGGTTGTGGATAGTATCGAGGGGTTCGGTGAGGATTGCGGCGAGGAGGCGGATGGGAACTGAGAGTGGGGTGGTGGACCCCGTGAGTGTGGTGATGGATTTACATGATTTGAGGATGAAGGAGGATGAGGAGGCTCTGAGGAGGACTTGTGGCCACGTGGTGATGTTATTTTTCCAGAGGGGGGTGAGGCGGGGGAGTAGGGAGAAGCACTAGGCAACGGGATGCTAGTGCTAACACCCCCTCTCAAGGTAACCGAGGTCTTGACGTCGTCCTAGCTTGCGTCGAGGAAGGTGCCATGTTGGTCGAAGGTGTAGTGCTTGTAGCGGGTGTCTCAGGCCGGGTAGGTGTAGCGGCATGCGCTCACACGAATGTGCCGCTACCGGCGAGTTGCCGATGTGAAGCGGTTCCAAATGTACTGCGGAATGTACTATTCTGACATGTAGCGGGAAAACTGCCCACGGGCGAATTAGCCGACGCATGAAGCGACCGGCGAGGAAGAAGCAAAGCCTACAAGGCCGTTAGGAGCGTGTAGGCACGCAAAAGCATAGACGGGCGATCGTGTTGACTTCCCCCTTTCGCCGAGGGAAAGTTAAGCTCCGCGCTAAGTTAGGTGAGCGTTGCGGCGTTGCCTCGGGAAAAAACAATAACAGTACTAATTAAAGTACGCACGGGCCGATTTTTCGCGGGTCGGTCTTAAAAATCCAGATCCTGTCGAGAGCATCGGTAGGCTAAAGGCTAGGTGAGACTGAAAGCTTGGTGGGGCGAGCGTGGCGCCGGGCGCTTTACACACGCTCTTCTCCTTTTAACGTGGGAGATAATAGGACAGTCGCGGACAACTAGCTCGAAGGCGAAGCGAGGTGTCGGTGGGACGATGAATTACTAGCGTGGCGCCGAGCGCTTTACACACGCTCTACTCTTCTTTACGTGGGAGTAGGTAGGACTAGCGTGGCGCCGAGCGCTTTAAACACGCTCTTCTCTAGTGTAACTTGGTGGAGGGCCCATAACCTATTAGAGTTGGGAACGGATAGTTACACGGAGGTCGTGCCGGCCCCACAAGGGGGCCGGCTGTGGTGACTAGAGAAGTGGGAAGAGAGAGATGGCGGCCGGCGAAGGCACCGGCAAGGGCCGGCCGACTGCCACTAATAGGGAATAGAGTACCGCTAATAGCACAGCACTAAGTACTAGGATGGCAAATAGCTAACTTGTACATAAGCACTAGGCAACGGAATGCTAGTGCTAACATACCCCTCTTCGCCAAAAAATATTTCGCAAACGCCGCCCCCGCCCCATCGTCGGGAGAGTATCTGCGAGTATTTAGTCGCGGAAAAGACATATCGGACTGGCCGAGCGGGAGATCCCTGTGCCGGTGTACGGATATTATATTTTTCCAAAACCCTCCGTACAGGGCTTCCCGACAGCTGCTGATCCCGCGGATCGCAGCTGTCGGAACCTCGTTCAGCCCCCTACCGTGCCATGCATGGCACGGCTATACGGTTACCAGCGCCCACCGCGTGGAGGTAGAGGTAGGTGCCGACGGGCCTGCGAGCGCACCCCCCTCCGGGGCCGCCGCCGCTGCGCCGCCGGCGGGCGCCGGCGGCGTGCAGTTAGGGGCGTGCGTAGGTGCAGTGTGTGTAGGCGCGGCGAGTGGTTGTGCGGGATTTGATGCGGTAGATGAGTAGGAGATGATGAAGCCATTGGACGGTGTGCGTATGGAGTTGTGCAATGATGCGTGATGTATCGAGGCGTGCTTTGGAGATGAGTTTGTCAGGGGGGTCAGTGCGGAGGGTGAGGAGAGAGATGAGATTTGCGATGGTGGATGAGTGCGGTGTGCCTGTGCGGCTCATGACGATGGGGAGGATTTCTACTATGGTACTTGGCCAGTGCTTACGTATGGCATTTGCGAGGGGTGCGTATTTGTCACGTATCGATTGGGCTGTGTGGGAGAGTTGTGGTCCGTGTAGTACTTCCATTCCCCTATCTGAATCTTTTCAATCGAGGGTATCGGCGGCGACCGTTCGTGTGGCCGACGTACCGAGCTTCGAGTAGTCGGATGAAGTCGGGTTTGTGTGCGGGGGTCGCAACGCAGGGGGGAGAGTCTCGGTGGGTAGGATGACAGGGCACGAGGTTAGGGAGCAGTCGGGCGAGAGTCCTTCGTCGGCAGCGACAAGGCGGGAGGGCATGTGGGTGGGGTGAGGGGGATGGCAGTTAAGATGGGTATGGGTTGGAGTGGGGGAAGATAATGATTTGATGGGTTTGTTCATTGTTACCAAAGTCGGCGATGATGGTCTCCCATCGGCCGCCGTTGTGGCGTTCTAGAAGGGAGAGGAGTAGTTGTAGCGCGCTTTTGTGGCGGTCATGTCTTAGGCTAGACATGGTGGGGCAGTTACCGGCCATGTGGCCGTTGATGGTGAATTGGCCACACATGGGGCAACGCATGGTGGGATTGTGGGTGAGGAGGCGGGTGTTGTGTACGCCCCACATGAATTCTTGCTTGTGGGTGAATTGGATGTTGGTGAGTGTTGTGTGTTTTTTGTGGAATGTGAAGTCTGCGCCGTCCTCCTTGGCGCGGGCAAGGAGGGCACCGTGTTTGGTTGTGTGTGAGAGGGGGGTGAGCGTGTGTTTGGTGTTGTGTGTGCGTCTGTTTTGAGGTTGGTGTATCTGTAGGATACGGGCTCACCTAGGATTTGCGGTAAGAGTGTGTATGGCCAAGTCTAGTGGCCTATCGACACGTCTGAGCTTGTGGTGTATGTTGTGTCGGGTGGGTGTCCGTCTGCAACCTGGTTAGCTAGGGTGTCTGCGAGGTCATTGCCTAATGAGTGGTTGTGTGCTTTGATTTTGCCGAGGTGTGTGCGGATGTCTGAGGCGCAGCGGGTCTTGAGGGTGTGTGTGATGGAGAGGAGTGTGTCGCGGTGCATGTTGTGGCGGCATGCAAATGCGCAGTTTAAGTAGCCTTGTATGAGGCGGAGGGAGCACGCACTGTTTGTAAGGAGGTGGGTGTGGCCGAGTTGGAGGCCTATGTCGATGCCCGCTAATTCAGCGCGATTGATAGTGTGTGAGGGAGGGGTGGAGGTCACCAGAATTTTGATGCGGGTGTCCGAGGCGGGGTGGGTGGCGGCTGATCCAAGGGGGGAGGGGCCTCCCTTCTTGGAGCCGTCTGTGTATACGAAGTCTTGCTAGTTCCATGTAATTTCTCCTCTGGTGGGGGAGTATTTAGTGTCGTGCGTTCTGGGAGGGGATAAGTAAGGGGGTGAGTGGGGTTGGGGAGGAGGTGGTAGATGCCTGCGGAGTGGTGTGAGTAGATGTCGAAGAGGTGTGGAGATGGGATGGTGATGGTGGGGTTGGGAAGGTGTGTGTCGTATATCGATTTGAGTGTGTTGTGGAGGGCGGACACAACTGCGTGTGAGGGCAGGGTGGAGAGTGCGAGGGGATTGGCGACGAGGTAGATGTCGACCATCCAGCGTGTGCCGAAAGGGGTGGGGGTGGGTTGGCATGTGTGTCGGTCGGGGGTAAGGAAGGTGTTTGCGTCGTTTGGAAGGGTGTAGAGATGGTGGGTGTATGGAGAGGTGATGTATTTCGAATGGCGGTATGGTGTGTGTTCCCAACGGGGTAGTATGAGGATGGTGGAGCTAGATGTGTGTGATGCGGTGGAGTGGGCGCTAGTGATAGCGTGTTCCATGGCGCGGCCCATGCATTCGTGGTCGTATTCCGGGTTGGCGATGTTGGTGCCGTGCCAGGTGTGTGGGGCGTTGCTGCCGATGGATGAGAAGACTATGTCTTCGGGCATAGTGAGTGGTAGGTCTGGGAGTAGAGTGATTTGTTAAGGGGGTCTGAGTAGAGTTCTGTCTAGATGCGAAATGTGGTGCGAAGTGTTGCGAGTAAGTCCTCTCGAGTGGCCCATCTGTTGCGTGTGGTGGTGGCGGGTGTGGGTGAGTGGATTTCTGAACGGGAGCCTAGGCGGGTGATGAGGAGGTAGACCTCCTCTTCGAACGAGCGGCGTGTGAGGTCGGGCGGAAGAGTTGGAATAGGTGTCGGGTGCGGGGGCCGGAGAGGGTAGTGACCGCGCGGCCGTCGGGGGTGCAAAGGATGGTGGTGTCGTGTAGTGTTTGGTGGGAGTGCATGGTGAAAGTGCCGGTGGGCAGCATGTCGAGGTCGGAGTTGATGGGGTCGTGGTTGAATGTGATGAGGGGGTGCGTCCATGGGAGGGGGTCCATGGTCGGGTAGGTTGGGTGTGGTGGAGGGGACGAATCTTGATTAAAATGCAGTGAGGGCGGTGGGGCTAGAGGGGGTCTCAATGATGGTGTCGTGGAGCTGTAGGCAAGGGGCCCACTGGACCTCGTGTAAGCGGGTGAGGTCGTGGTGTTGGCCGCGGTCGCACCAATCGTATTGCCATGTTACGGGTCCCTGAGCGGGGCGGCATTGGGAATGGACGGCAAAGTGCGGGCACATGCAACAATTGTAGGTGGGGTCTGTGTGTAGGGGGTCATGGCAGATAGAGCAGGTGGTGGGGGAGGGGGTGGAGTAGTATACCGATGTGGGGGTTGTGGAGATGAGGCGGAAGCCGTCGTCGATTTGGAGTTGGATGTCTCATTCCGTGAGGTGTTCCGGGGCCCATTCTACAATGTATTGTGTTTGGCTGTATTCTGTGTCTTTGTGTTTGGAGATGATGCGTGTGACGTCGCATGGAGGGTAGTGGTGGTATGATGGTGAGAGGTATTTTGTCTCGATGTGTGTGGTGGGTGCCAAGGGAGGGGGAGTTTTGGTGCGAGGGGTGTGGATGCCGCAAGAGAGGGTGGTGGGGGAGCGGGGTAGGTGGGGGGTTAAGAGGGGAATCCATGACGGGTGGATGGTGGTGGGGGGGGATGCTTGTTTGGGGGTGAGGTATGTGATGGGTAGGCGGTTGTGGATAGTATCGAGGGGTTCGGTGAGGACTGCGGCGAGAAACTCTTTGCAATTTTCATGGGACGCATACTTTAAAATTAAGACGCCTTTCATTTTCATAACAACGCAAATCTGCATACTCCATTCTTCATACTCCATTATCGATGCAATGTAATGCCGAAGGGATACTTTCGAACATTGCATGCAACGTAATTTTGTAACCCCTCTCAAATATCAGCATTAAAGGTTCATGCCGAGCACACATTTCAAGCAACGCGAAGACCACTTTCAAATGCCACCGTTTTTGCAACGGTTGGAGACAACTATAAATTGCACACTTGATTCATTTTGTGCGTTTCTTACGCTTGCCGTACACGTTGCATTCGCCCACAATGACTTCCGCTCATCTTGGATTGCCGGGGGACGGAATTTCCGGCGCTAAACAAATTGAAATTGTTTACAACATGTACCGTATGCGCCGGTTTTTCACCAAAAGCCGGATGCGTCGGCTGCTGTCTCTGGGCCCTCCCAACTATGCCATACAGGGAACTTACAAGTCAGGGCTAGACCGTGAACCTCCTATGTCCAACCTCTCCAAGTGTGGTCGGGGGTTTCACTCCTCCCCGGGGAGGGTCTGGTGCGGGTTGAAGGTGGTGTGCAAGAAGGGCTTGAGGAGGTGCATCATGTGGAGGCGCGGCGAGAGGTCGTGCGGGATTTGGTGCGATAAACAAGGAGGAGATAATGCAGCCATTGGACAGTGTGCGCATGGAGTGTGGAAAGGATGTGAGATGTGTCGAGTCGTGCTTTGGAGATGAGTTTGTCCGGAGGGTCGGTGCGGAGGGTGAGGAGAGAGGTGAGACTTGCGATGGTGGATGAGTGCGGTGTGCCCGTGCGGCTCATGACAATGGGGAGGATGTCGACTTCGGTACCTGGCCAGTGGTTGCGGATGGCATTTGCGAGGGGTGTGTATTTGTCCCTAATCAGGTGGGCTGTATGTGAGAGGTTGTGGTCGGTGCAGTACTTCCACTCCCCTATCTATATTTTCTTGATAGATGATTATCGGCGGCGGCCGTTGGTGTGACCGACGAAGCGAGGTTCGAGGAGGCGAATGAAATCGGGTTTGTGTGCCGGGGGACGTAGTGCGGGTGGGAGAATCTCGGGGGAGAGGATAGCGGGGCACGAGGTTAGGGAGTCGGGCGAGAGACCTTCGTCCGCAGCAACAAGGCGGGTAGGCATGTGGGTGGGGTGAGGGGGGTGACAGTCGAGAGGGGTGTGGGTGGGGGTGGGGTGGGTGAAAGACTTGATGGGTTTGTTACCGAAGTCTGCAGTGATAGTCTCCCAGCGACCTCCGTTGTGGCGTTCTAGGAGAGATAGTAGGAGCCGTAGCGCGCTATTGTGTCTGTCCTGTCTTAGGCTAGACATGGATGGGCAGTTACCGGCCATGTGGCCGTTGCTGTTGAATTGGCCACACATGGGACATCGCATGGTGGGGTTGTGTGAGAGCAGGCGTGTGTTGTGGACGCCCCATATGAATTCTTGCTTGTGGGTGAATTGGGTGTTGGTGAGTGTTGTGAGTGTTTTGTGGAAGGTGAAGTCGGCACCGTTTGCCGCGGCGCGGGCGAGCAGGGCACCGTGTTTGGATGTTTGTGAGAGGGTTGTATGTGTGTGTTTGCAACTGTGGGTGTGTGCGTCGGCTTTGAGGTTGGTGTATATGTAGGGTATGGGTTCCCCTTGAATTTGTGGTATGAGGGTGAAAGGCCAGGTCCAGTGTCCTATTGACACGTCCGAGCCTGTGATGTATGTGGTGTCTGGTGGTTGACCATCTGCAACTTTGTTCGCGAGTGCATCTGCGAGGTCGTTGCCGAGTGAGTGGTTGTGTGCTTTAATTTTGCCGAGATGCGTGCTGATGCCGGCGTCGCAGCGGATTTTGAGGGTGTGTGTGATGGATAGGAGTGTGTCTCGGTGGATGTTGTGTCTATAAGCGGAAGGGCAGCTTAAGTATCCTTGTATGAGACGGAGGGAGCACGCACTATCTGTAAGGATATGGGTATGGCCGAGTTGGAGGCCTATGTCAATGCCGGCTAGTTCAGCTCGATTGATAGTATGGGAGGGAGGGGTAGAAATCACCAATATTTTGACGCGGGTGTCCGAGGCGGGGTGTGTGGCTGCCGCGCCGAGGGGGGAGTTGCTTCCTTTTTTCGAGCCGTCTGTGTATACAAAGTCCTGCCAGATGCAAGCAAGAATTCCTCTGGTGGGGGAGTATGTTAGGTGTATGCGTTCATGGAGGGGGTAGGTAAGGGGGTGAGTAGGGTTGGGGGGGAGATGGTATATGCCTGCGGAGTGTGGTGAGTAGGAGGCGGCGAGGTGTGGAGGTGGGATGGTGATGGTGGGGCTTGGGAGGTGTGTGTCGTATATAGACTCGAGGGTGTTGTGGAGTGCGGTCATGGCTGTGTGTGAGGGCAGGGTGGAGAGTGCGAGGGGGTAAGCGACGAGGTAGATGTCCACCATCCAGCGCGTGCCGAATGGGGTAGGAGTGGGTTGGCCTGTGTGTTGGTCGGGGGGTAGGAAGGTGTTCGCGTCGTTGGGAAGGGTGTATAGAAGATGTGTGTAGGGGGAGTTGATGTATTTGGAGTGGCGGTATGGTGTGTGTTCCCAGCGGGGGAGAATGAGGATGGTAGCGCTGGGGGTGTGTGAGGCTGTATGGTGTGCGATGGTGATTGCATGTTCCATTGCGCGGCGCATGCATTCGTGGTCGTATTCGGGGTTGGCGATGTTGGTGCTTTGCCATGTGTGTGGGGCATTACTGCCGCTGGATGAGAAGACTATGTCTTCGGGGTAAAGTGAGTGGTAGGTGTGCGAGTGGAGTGATTTGTTGAGGGGGTCTGAGTAGAGTTCTGTCTGGATGTGGAATGTGTGACGGAGAGCCGAGAGGAGATCCTCTCTTGTGGCCCATCTGTTGCGGGTGGTGGTGGCGGGTGTGGGTGAGTGGATTTCTGAGCGGGAGCCTAGGCGAGTGAGGAGGTGGTAGACCTCCTCTTCGAACGTGTTCTGCGAGAGGTCGGGGCGGAAGAGTTGGTAGAGGTGGCGGACTCGGGGGCCATTAAGGGTGGTGACCGCGCGGCCGTCGGGAGTGCAGAGTATTGTGGTGTCGTGAAGTGATGGGTGTGCGTGGATGGCGAATTTACCGGTAAGGAGCATGTCGAGGTCGGGGTTGATGGGGTCGTGGTTGAATGTGATTAGGGGGTGTGTCCGTGGAGGGGGTCCGGGTTTTGGCAGAATGGGAGTGGTGGAGGGGACAAAGCCGGAGTTAAATGCGGTGAGGGCGGTCGGGCCGGAGGGGGTCTCACTGATGGTGTCTTGTAGTTGAAGGCAAGGCGCCCACTGGACTTCGTGGAGGCGGGTGAGGTCGTGTTGTTTGCCGCGAGCGCACCAGTCGCATTGCCATGTGGCGGGACCTAGGGCGGGGCGGCATTGGGAATGGATAGCAAAGTGCGGGCATGTGCTGCAGGTGGAGGTGGGTTCTGTGTGCAGCGGGTTGTGGCATATGGAGCAATCGGCGGGGGTGGGGGTGGGAAGGCATACCGAGGTGGGGGTGGAAGAGATGAGGAGGAAGCCGTCGTCAAGTGGGAGTTGTATATCCCATTCCGTGAGGTGTTCCGGGGCCCATTCGACCATGTATTGCGTTTGTCCGTATTCTGTGTCTTTGTGTTTGGAAATGATGCGCGTTACGTCGCAGGGGGGGTAGTGGTGGTCTGAGGGGGTGAGGTATTCTGTGTCTATGTGCGTGATGGGTGCAGTGGGGGGTAGTTTTTGGTGCGGGAGGAGTGGGTGTTGGGGGAGAGGGTGGGAGGGGGGCGGGGAAGGTGTGCTGTGAGGAGGGGAACCCAGGAGGGGTGGAGAGTGATGGGGGGGGATGCTTGTTTGGGGGTGAGGTTTGTGACGGGGAGGCGGTTGTGGATAGTGTCGGAGGGTTCGGTAAGGATTGCGGCGAGAAGGCGAATTGGGATAGAGAGGGAAGCGGTGGACCCCGTGAGTTTGGAGATGGACTAGCAGGATTTGAGGATGAAGGAGGAAGGGGTGGCGCGGAGGAGGACTTGTGACCATTTGGTTATGTGATTTTGCCAGAGGGGGTTAAGACGGGGGAGGAGGGAGGTGTGTGTCTTGCGGGGTGAGAATTCGCAGTATGCTTGCTTGTATGTGTGAGGGTCTGTGATGTGCGTGGCTCTGTCTCTGAGTGATGCGAGGAGCGCGTTGTCCTGTCGGGTGAAGTGGGTGCGGATTGTGGAGGCAATGGGGTTGGTGAGGGAGAGGGGGGGGATGTTGTGAAACAGAGTCCCAGCATCGCGCTGGGCGCGCACTAGGCATCTGAGCGTGGGTGGGGAGAGTCTACCTGACATTATCGATTCAGTGGGCCAGTGGGAGTATGTGGTGGAGATGGTGTGTATGTGGGCTCTGGCCATGTGGCCCCTATATCCGGGGGAGTTCAGGACTTTGTGGAGGTGGCAGACAGTGAGTTGTGCGGCATGGGCTTTGAGGGAGGGGAGGCCGTAACCGAGATCGGAGGTGGGTCGGTGGAGGGCGGTGCGGGGGAGGTTACGTACCGAGGAGACGGCGGAGCGGAGGGCGCGGCATATTTGACCTTCGAGGGTGTCCAGTTGGGAGTCGCTGAAGCGGCCAAGTTGGAGGGTAAAGTGTTTTCCGAGGAGGAGGCCACGGATGACGCGTATTCTGCGGGACTGGGTTAGTAGGGAGGAGGAGAGGGCGTTGATGAGGGATGTGGTAGTGTGTTTGAGTTCGTGCCAATGTTTGGTGAAGGTGAGAGTGGTGTGGAGTTCGACCCCTAGGATGCGGTATGTGTCCGAGGGGCCTATAGAGGGGATGGGTACCGGGGTGGAGTTGATGGTGATGAATTGTGATTGGAGGCGAGATGTGAGGAGGGTGATGTTGGCAAGGGAGAGGGCGTTGCCTGTACGCCAAAGGGCTCCGGTAATGCAACATTTTCGGATGTTGACGGTCATACCTGTGTAGGCGCTGAAGAGGGAGAGTTTCCTTAGTTGGATGGCCATGTTTGGGGTCGAGCCCGTGGCGAGGCTGAGGTCGTCGGCGAATCCGTGTCATGGGTATGTGGCTGTGGGTTCTGTAGGGTCGACGTTAGTGGCGGCCTGGCGGGGGGCCTTGGGCGATAGCCCCGGCTGCCCAGAATGAGCCAGCGGAGGAAGGGTTCGAGGAAGAGGGTGAATAAAAAGGGGGAGAGGGTGTCGCCCTGCAGGGTACCCCGATTTATGTCGATGGAGGGGGTGGGACCGTATGGGGTGATGTAGTCGGTGGATGATACCCCGTATAGGTGTTCGCATGTGTCTACAAAGGTGGGGGGCATACCGAGTTGGCGCATGTGTTTGAACATGATGCGGTGGTCGGCGGCGTTGAAGGCACCCTTGAAGTCCGCGTACATGACGTATATGTCTTTATTGTGGAGTTTCGCGTCCTCCATTGCCATGATGATGGAGGAGAGGGCGTCGTGGATGCTGCGGTGTTTTCGAAAGCCGTCTTGTTGGTCGCTGAGAATGCCGTGGGTTTCGGCGTATTTCGAGCCTGCGTCTTTGATTAGTGCGGTCCACAGCTTAAGAAGGTTATTCATGAGGGCGATGGGGCGGTAGTTGTCAAGGAGGGTGGGGTCTCCTTTTTTATGTAGCAGGCATGTTGTGCTGTGGCACCATTCAGGGGGTGTGTAGGAGTTGTGGGCGAGGAGGGATAGGAGGGAGAAGAGGGCGGAGCGGGTCTCCGGGGGTAGGAATTTGAGAATTTCGTTGGGGATACCGTCGGGGCCGGGGGCTTTGCCCGTGCCTTACGAATTGAGGGTCTTATCGAATGTATCGCGGGTAATCATGGCGGCGAAGGTGAGAGAGGGGTCTCCGCGGGGTTCGATGGTGTAGTTGTCGGGGTTGTCAGGGTGTTCCCAAGGGGGTACGGGTAGGTCGGGTGGGGTAGCTCGTGTGAGTTCGGTGGTGAAGTGGGAGTGGACCGCCTCTAGGACGGCTGAGGGGGAGGATGCTGTGGTTTTATCGGGTTTGGTAATGCGGTGGAGAGTCGGAGTTGCGGTGGTCGCGGGGAGGAGGCCACTTTTATTTTTTAAGCGGCGGTGGGAGGATTTTGGGCTGGCGTCGTAGGCAGTATTGGCGCGGGTTTTAATCTTTTGCGGTATATCTGTGGTGGTTGTTCGTAGTAGAAGGCGTATGCGTGCCTGGCATTGTTGGTGGATGTCGGTAGGGGAGAGATAGTCGGAAGTGTGCAGGAGGGATTGGGCGAGGGGTAGGGGGCCACCGTTGGTGCTACATCTGCGGAGTTTGCGAATGAGTTTGCGTGTTTTTTTAGTTAGCTAGGTGGGGTTAATGGACGAGGTAGTGGGGCGGGGTTTCTTCGGGGGTAGGAGGGGCCATATGGTGGCTGCGTGGTCCATATGTTGGGAGAGTAATGCGGTAAATTTCGAGGCTAGGGTGTCGAGGGTATCGGGAGAGGCCGTGGAAGGGGGTGTATTGATAATTTCTGCGTGGAGGGAGGCCGTGTGGTTGATAAGGGAGGGTGTGCTAAGTTGATATGATTTAATGTGGTGCGGTTGTAGTGGGAGTTTGAAGGTGAGTTTGCGGGTGGTGTGGTGTGTGTGAGGTGGGTTGTGGGCCGAGGGGGGGTGAGCGATTAGAGAGGAGGGGGCAGGAATAACTAGGTGTATCGCCGAGTGGTCGGAAAAGTGTGAGGGTGAGGTAAAAATCGAGCATGCAGGCGGGTTGAGGCCGAGGGGGGAAGGAGGAGGGGTGAGCCAGTGGTCAAGGCAGCCTCCGCTACGAGGGAAGGTGGGGAGGGGGGGTGGAGTGGTCGGAGGTGGTATTTGAGTAGGGAGGTGAGGGCGGGGTTGCCTGTACCTTGTGTGGTGGTCGTTTGGAAGTCGCCGCCCCAGAGGACACGGTGAGTCGGGTAGTCGTCCGTTAGGCGGAGGCCCCATGCCGCTACTTCCGCGTATAGGTGGGTTAGTTGGGTGCTGTGGAGCTGTGTCATGTAGGCTCCGAGGAGGAGGTAAGGGTCGCCTGAGTGAGGAACGAGTTTTAGTCCTGCGATATGTGGAATGAGGTGGGGGGGGTGGGGTAAGGGCAGTGGCAGATTGGAACGACTCTCTGCGGACCGCGAAGAGAACGCCTGCGTTGGGTAGGGGCACAGATGAGTAGTAGGGTCGAGAGCTTTTGAGGAGGTATTGGGGAAGGGCGATACGCCACCTGGATTTGTGGGTGGCGTCGTTAGTTTCCGTGAGGATGAGGACATCTGGGTGGTGGGTGGTTGCGAGGTGTTCCGCGTCCATGATGGATGTGTGGAGGCCTCTGGTGTTGAGGTTGATGAGGTGTAGAGGTTGTGGGAGGTGGTGTGGGAGGATTGGTAAGGGGTGAGGGATGGGGGGGTTGGGGGGGTGCTCGGGAGGGCGAGCGTCGCGGCTGGGTGGGGGGGTGGGGGAGGTGAGGGAGTAGGGCGGGTGTGGGGGTGCGACGTGGGAACGGTTGCGGGGGAGGGTGGAGTGGTGGGAGGGGGAGAGGGGGAGGGCATGGGGGGTTGGTGGGGGGGTTGGGGGGGGGTGTGGAGGCGCGGGAGGGGGGGGGGCTGATGCGGATGGAGGGTGCTAAGGAGTTGGGGGCGTCCGACAGGGAGGGGGGGTAGAGCGGAAGACGTGGTGCCATAGAAGGGTGTGGAGGGAGTAGACTGTGTTCCGGGGGTCGAAAGGAGGGGGGTAGTAAGCACGGTCAACAGGTGTCGTGAGGATAAAGTATGTGTGAAGGAGGACGTGGGTTCCACAGGACCACGCGCGAGGCGTGTCGTTCTGTCGGGGAGGGTTGAGAAGGCGAGGGGTGATGATTAGGGGGGAGGGAGAAGAGTTCCCGGAGGCGAGGAGTGATAGGGAGCGAGTGAGTAGGGACGGTGGTGGGGGGTGGTGGAGGGAGTCCACCCAAGTGGCGGAGTTGTCTGTCACGTGAAGGAGACCGAAATGGGAGTGCTGCCAGGTGAGAACAAGGAGGGAGTTATGGGGTGTGCCCGGGCGCGGGGGTACGCCTCTGTTTGAGAGGTACGCCTCTTTTTGAGAGGTTTTAATGGCTGGGGTATATTTGCTGGTTGTGGAAGGTATCTACCTCGGTGTTTGTGATAACAGTGTAGGTGTTGTAAGGGTTAGAGTGGGCGCTAAACATATTTTGTTTGCATTCCCGGAATCCGTCGCCGTCATCTTTTCTTTTATCCCCGAGAGTGGCAACAATCGCGCTTGCCCCCACCTAATGGTATAGCGGCCAAACGTCCGTAGCTATGTTTCGGGTTGATGCATTTTGATAATGTAGCCCCTCTTGATGACGATCTGCATTTCTTTGGCTACAAAATTTCGACACATGCCGTTTTGCATGACAAAGATGTTGCGACTT